>NW_022045971.1:173441-184543 GCF_001654015.2 Drosophila navojoa
TATTCATATATGCTCAGCACTTTTTTGTTTTGTGCAATTCATCTCGAACTATTTGGCAAGATTCATTGTCAGAATACGCCCAATGCCTGAACTCGAAGAAGATGTGAGCATGTTGCAAGGACTCGAGTGCTCAGCCTCAATCAGCCTCAGCTGTTGTCTGCAGCCAAAGCAACAACAGCAACAAAAACTCGATGCCGACATTTGTCCGGGGCACGTTCGTTGCTCGTTTCTTTTTGCTGTTGTTGTTGTTGTTGTTTTGCCTTTGTCGACTGGCTGCCAAAATTGTCGGCACATTAATCATAATTTAATGATTAGCGCAAGTTTTGTTTATTAAATATTCCAGCGGCTGAATCTGGCTGCTGTTTTTGTTGTTGTTATTGTTATTTACGAGTGCTGATGCCACGCGTCGATAGCTGGCTTCAGCCTCAACGTCATAAATTGCAATTATTTCAGCAACGCAATAAACCAAATATTCAACCAATTTTTTTATGGCCAACGCCTTTGGCCAGACTCCAATTTATGGCGAAAATGCAACAACTGCAAACAGCTGTCGGCAAAAATCTGTCAGACGACAGTCTTCTAAGAAGCTACCAGAAAAAATATAATAGTATAAAAAATGTATATATATTTATATATATGTATGTATATATGTATGTTAAAGAATTTCTTGGGTGGCACGTGCCTGCCACTGATTGTGTGTCCTTTGAGCAGTGACTCCTTTGAATATTTATTTTCCCGGTCGCACAGATAGAGCAATATGAAAAGAAGGAAGCTGCACTTTGAACCAGGTTTTGAGATATATATTTATATATATAAATGTATATATGTGTATACATACATGCAAATACTGCAGTTTCCCTGCGAAGAAATTGAATTTCTGTTATTTTTCTAGAGCTGTTTAAGACTTTCTTTAATATTCTTATGAAGCATGTCTGCTTTCTAAAAATGCGTATTAATTTAGCTAATCTTAAAAAAAAAAAAAAAAAACGTTTAAAAATCTAATTTTAAATAAAAGAAGCATTCGGTTATATTAAAGTAATATTTTTTATATAATTTTCAGTTAGTTGGCATCATCTTAGCTCTGATGAAATAAAGATTATCAAAGCAAAGTCTGAGTCTGAAATATTTGAATACGTCATCGCTTGGATGCATCTCAGATTTTTCACAGTGAGCTAATGAATCATCAAGAGGGAACAAATCGAATTTATTTAATGCAAGTTTGTGTAATAAGATCATATATATGACATAAAAAAGGGCTAAGCATAACAAACGAAGCTAATTAAAGCAAAAGGAATGGTATAGGGAAGAATAAAAATTTATAATATTATATGTATATATGCAAGAACTGATTTATCACAGTTGAGCCTATAATATATATAAATAAATAAAATATATAATAAAATAAAATAAATATATAATAATAATAAATAAAATATATTCTTATTCTTATTGATTTTAATTTCGCTTTCAAGCAATCCCTTTATCCCTTTCTAAATATTTAATCATTTAACTATAATTAAATATGCACACAAATCCAATAAAACCCAAATGAGATTAATTTACCAATTAATGTATTATTATTAAAAATATGCCTGCTGTGCAGAAATATACAAATATATGTATTTATTATTTGTATACGTTATATCACTAAGCGCTGCCCATAAAACAACTATATATAGAGTAAATGTAGTACTATATATACTATATGCTACATATAGAGCATATTGTAGGTATGTATGTGTGTGTGTGCGATCGTTCGGCACGCAACTTGCCGCTGCAAGCAGAGCGATAAAAATCCACACAAAAGAGAACAACAGAGGTAAAGAGAGACAGCGAGTAAGTGAGAAAGAGAGAGAACGAAAGAGCATACAAAAAAGAGAACAAGAATTTGCTGGTTGCTCAACAGATGCAAAACTCACGAATGTCGCATGACATAAAGCCAGTGTGTGTGTGTGTGTGTGACATTGGCTTGATTTGTCGCAATCCGGGCGTACAATGTGTGTGTGTGTGTGTGTGTGATAGCAGCGAGGGGCAGCAGTGTGGGGCAAGTGAGAACGCGCATCATTCGCGATATTTTGTCAGCGGGCAGTTAGCTAATTGATAATCAAACAGTAAGCCGAGAAGTCGACTGTACTTGAGCGAACCGACGGACAGAGGGACGGATGGACGGACGTACAGACTGGCCAGGTCTAATTAGACGCGCTTGTAAGGTCAGCGTGCAACGTTGCGTATGCGCAATGTGCAAATAAGGTAAAGTGTGAACGCAATATTGCGCATACGCCGCATGGCCAGCGACTGCAAGCGACAAATGCAGCTGCGAGGCACAAGTTCAAGTGCATTACGCACACACACACACGCACACATTCAACATTAATTGAGGGCAAATGTTGATCAGATCAATGTCATGGCATGGCATGGATACAGCCTATCTATATAAACTATATATCTATATATATCTTTGGCTGGCTGCTGCTGCGACCCTGGCAGCATTTAACAAATTGCAATTGGTTCAAGATCAGCGACGCAACGTTTTGGCTTTTGGCTTTGCGATTGGCCTGCGATATTTCTCTCAGTGTCCATTGCTAACCTTGCGACAATTGATTTTTTCTGCTCGCCAAGTATCGAAGTAACATTGTGTGTGGTGTGCGTGTGTGCGTGTGTGTGTGAATTGCTGAGCGTCTTAGTCATACGCTGTTCTTGCAAGTCGTTCGGCTTATCAGGGCTGCGTAATCCGCGACTGTTGCCACTGCCCCGCATCTAAGTCATTCGAGTCGCTGCTTGGCATTGTTTTTGGAAATGTGGTTGCACTTGGCTGTTAATGTGCCGCGCAGTCACAGTCACAGTCACACTCACAGTCAGAGCCACGGCCCGTGGACAAGACGACAACAACAATAGTGAGCTGTCGATGCGCAGCGAGGCTGTCAAGCTGTGCTCTCTCACCCACACACCCCCTCTCACTCTCTCTCTCTCTCTCTCTCTCTCTGTCTCTCTCATTCACTCAAAGTTTATAGCCAGCTCTTTCATTCATTGCATTTTCAGGGTCGTCACAGCGGCAAATCGCTGTGTGTTGCATCTAAATCAACAGATGTGTGCTAGACAGCTTGTGCTATACTAGAAAAACCAGACTGCTGTGCGTATAGGGTATACACACATACATATAGTTTATAGACTATAGCGTATACATGGCCAAATGGGGTGCTCTGCTGACTTTGAAAAACGCTTTGAGTGACAGCCGCTTTGTTTGCCTGCTATAAATATATGAGTAATAACATTTTTAACTGCCTAAACTAAGAACTTTAACTTGAAATGTATAAAAAAAATATATATATATATTGGCAAAATAAATTGGCATGAAAATAACCAAAGGCCATTTATTTACAAGTTAATTAAACCTATTGATTTAATATGACAAAAGAAATGAATCAAAAAAATTGACTATTAAATAAACTTTTCATTTATATTAATTTTTTGTTAAAAATTTATCGGAAAAACAATTTTTTAACTATTTTAAATTTAAGTAAAAAAATATTATTCCATTATTCTTTGTTATTTCATTCACTTTTTGTGCTTTAACTCCATTATTCTTTGTTATTTCATTCACTTTTTGTGCTTTAACATTTTTACTCCCTCTGCTTTGATTTAGTTGTGCAATTTTATGCTTGAATAATAAATGTAATATATGTAATTTTATAATATTCCACGCACCTGCTGGACTCAATCGAATGACAAATTGCACCGCATGAATGTCAGAGAAAAAAAGAGTAAAAATAAAAAATTTCAATTGAATGAAAATTGTTTTTTGATGCAGCTCTCAGGGCTTTGGCATGTTGCACATGCAAATTAATAGCACAGCATAATAAATGTATATAAATAGCATTATTTATATATATAGATGATATATGTATGTGTGTGTGTGCGTGTGTGTAGATATTGCAGCCATCAGTGATAATCGAGTTGAACTTTTATTTAATTTTCTGGCACTTGATTAATGACTGAGCCGAGCAGCTCTGCCAGCAGAGACAGCAAGAGACAACAGATCCATGGGTTGTATATAAGCCATATACAGCTCTTCAAATGATCCCCAAATGATCTTCTGGTCAAACATGTTGCCTGCCTATCGAACATGTTGGCTGGCCCAGCAGTCAACAGTTGTCCAGGCTGCCGCCAAGAGCTGTGCCAGCCTCAATCTGCATCATGTCCAATGCCAATCAAACATGTGCACGAACTTGACTTTCAATGTAAAGCGAACAAGGCGAAAGCGACGTCGACGTCGGCGTCGACATCGACTTCGACTTTGCCGCTAGCTCTGATCGCTGCAGCAACCTTGACCCGGTTCTTGAAACTGCAATGGCAACAGCAACAGCTGCCGTCACTTGTGCAACATTGAGAGGGAGAGGGAGAGAGTGCGAGAGAGAGAGAGAGGCTGCCAAACGGGTTTGCCGTGGCCGGCAAAGAGAGTGAGGACCGGCAGAGAGCGCGACAGATCGTACGACACGATGCGACGCGACTCGTCGCTGCGCATGCGCAAAATCTACAATTCGCTGTGACGATTCATGACCGCACACCCGCCCTCCTGCCCGCCTGCCCCACTGCACCTGCATGGCCAATTGGTCGCTTTAGTGAATTGGCAATTAGCGCAGCGCAGCGCGCAGTCATTTTTTATGCTCATATTTACATTGCACGCACACGCATTATTAACTATCTGTTGTTGTTGTTGTTTGTTTTTTATGATTATTATTGATGTCTTAATGTGGCTGTGCGGCAATGATGGTCAGCCAGTGCTGACCAGGCCCGGACGGGCAGCCACGGCTCACGGCATTGAACGTGGCTTGTTTGGCAAAACGCTGACGCTGACGCTGACGCTGACGCTGACGGTGACGGTGACGGTGACGGGGTCTGACGTCAGCGCTTATGGCCAGCGCCTGGCCGCCTGGCTGCCTGGCCGCGAAGGTCGAGGTTAATTAAGTTGTCTTTGGCCGTGCATGGCGACCTTGTCTCGTTTGCTTTGCGCTGCAGTCGCCGCTGCTGCTGCTGCAATCTTGACATTTAGGCTCAAGTCGCTCCTGTCACACACACACACATGCACACACACTCTCTCTCTCTCTCTCTCTCCGCCTTAATGCATTATTAATTGTTGCAAATGAATGCAAAACTCTGCTGCAGCAGGCAAGACAGGCGCTCGCACTCACAAGTTAATTGGTTTACAATTTTATTAAAATTCAATTACGCTGCGGCTCTCGGCCTCTGCGGAGCCAGCGAGGGGTGGGAGGAGTAACTGTAGCCAGGCAGCCTGCACTCGACCGTGGCATTTGGTTAAGCTGAAATGCCTGTACGTGGGAAGCGTTTGCCGTGTGGCGTTGTTACTCCTTGCGGCCGCTGCTACCACTGCTTCCACGGCTCGCGCGGTTTGTCCTTCTCCGGCAGCTCTTCAATTCTCGCCAATTCTCAATTCCCAGTTGTCACGTCGCACCGTAGCATATTCCGTATTAAATTGTTGCTGGCAACGTGAGTCAGTTTATTTGCAGCAGTTGTTGTTGTTGTTGTTGTTGTTGGTTGCACGAATGACAGCTTTGCAATTTAGTTGCAAATTGGCAGTGAGTGCTGTGCCGTGCCGTATGGCAAGGCGACAGACGGCAGGCGACAAGTTGCCGAAGGTAGCGCCAAAAGAAAAGAAATCAATGTGCAACAGCGAATGTGCATAAGGGGTTGTCAGCTGCACAAGTGTGTCCCTGTGTGTGTGTGTGTGTGTGGGGCATGCAACTAAGTGGAAGTCTGCAGACTTTGTGTCTGTGTGTTGTTTTTGAAATGGAACTGGGAAATTGTCAAGCAAACAATATCAAAACTCTCTTGGGCCAAATACGTAGGGACCCAAGCGGCTCGAACAAGGCTAAGCTGTTTAGAAAACATATTGATTACAAGAACAAGAAGAGGAAAAATAAAAGAGTCTATGCTTAAAGACAACTTGTGTGTGCAGACCAAATTGAAGTTGGCTTCGTTCTTTAAATGCATTTTTATGCGCTTCATTTGCACTGGAGAAATGTGAAATATAAGTGAGAAATGAGAGAGAGTGAATATAATCAAATTAATTAAAGTTCAATTAAAAAAAAAAAATAGCTAGGCTAGGCTAAAATATATCTAAAAATTATAAGTAAAGAGAAAAATATTAAGAGATATGCCTGAGTGAGTCTGTAATACTTAGACAAAAATATTTGCGCATTTAAAATTCAAATTCCCATAGACTTCAAATAGTTTTTCATTTAACTGATCTTTCGCTTGGCGCGCGAACAAAATTATTTCATCAAAGCGAAATACGAAGCGAGCCCAAAATCGCCACAAAAATATGCCACAAAATGGGCAACGAAATGGGGCAACAAGTGCGAAACCCCAAAGAATAGGCATCAAAGAGCCAGCGCGTAAAGAAGTCAAACAGAAAAAGTAAAAAAAATAAAATAAAATAAAATAAAATAAAATGAAAATGAAATGAAAAATAAGTGAAGCAGGCAAAAGCAAAAGAAAAGTGAAAGAAAATGCCGAGCTCAGCCGCTGCTGCTGCTGCTATTTGCTTAATTAAATGCGCAATAAGTGGGCGTGGCATGGTAGGCGTAATGAAAATAATACAAAAAAAAGGAAGAAAATTCAACGGTCAAATAGCGTGCGCTAAGCAGCAAAAGACAAAACAGAAAAAAAAGAACGAAGCGAAGAAAAATTAAAATAAAAGTTTTTGCTGCGCGTATTTGATTACAAAGCATTTATAAGCGGCGAGGATAGCGGACGGCGGACGGCGGACGGCGGCAAGGATAGCAGGCGAACCAACACACTCAGCGCAATGAAATCAAGAAATAATAAAACGCAAAAACTTGCAACACCAACAACAACTACAACAACAACAACAACAACATCTGCAGGTAAATCATTAGGGCACCGACTTAGCTATAATTAATGAGCAACTGGAACAACATCGCTGAGCAAATTAACCTGAACTGCTTAGGGTCGAGCAGGGAGCTCCCTCGGTCTATGGCCAGGGCGGGCTGTTTGTCCAACTCCGGGCGGAGTTCAAGTGCAATTAAAACAGCGCAACATTTTGCTTGTAATCCTCTCGCTATGCGCCACATCCGCCAGCTATTGCGTATCCCAACCTCATTCATTCATTTAGGTAACTTTATTTTGTGGCCAGCTGTCATGAGGACCTTCGAATGTGGATCTCTTTATGACGTCTTTAAGTTTGTATCGTGTCAACGCGAACTCAATGAGCCTGAGTTTTTATACATTTTGTTCCATATTTATTCTTTGTTCTTTTAATATGTCTAACATTAAATCGTCTTTTAAGCATAAAGACTCTTTCGACTTGGCCAACTCTTTCCACGCCCCCCATGACTATGCTCATATTTAATTCAACCTCTGAGGTGTCATCTCTTCTTCATCAGCTGTCATCTCTACTTCAGCTTTTGTCATCTCTGTTTTTACATTAAAATTTCTTATGCAAATGTTTTTATATAATTATGAACTGATTTTTGTTTAGCTTTAACATCAAGATATTGTTATTGTTTTGACAAGCCATCGATAAAAATCGATACCGATTTTTTCAATTTTTCCTTCAATCTTTTTCCTAAAACATCTCTGAGAACTAACATTTTATAAGATACTTGCAATTCTTTTATGCCATAGATCTTTTAACCTTCCTATAATGTTACTCCAATGCAACGTTAAACTACATACCGATAACTCAGCTGCTATCAATATCGATATTTAATTGACTTTAGCCATGAGCTATTGGTGTGACTTATTCAAGTATTCTTATAATGTTTGCATGGGCTATCGATGTCTATGATCGAAGACTGTCTTCTGTCTTCTCTCTTTGGCAACCGATTAATTAAACAATCTGTTATCGATTACCCAACCTAATGCCATCACAGTCACTCATTAAAAGTTGTTCTTCAATAATGCTCATTTCAGATCTCTGCCTGCACGATAACTGAACTATTGTGAATATGTTTATCACGTCAAGGAATCCCCCTTTGTGCGTAAATGTGCTAGGCCCTGACACTGGCTGCTGTCTGGGCTCATATTGTTATATGGCTGCCTATGGGCCCTTTTGTTGTGGTGCCAGAAACTTTTGCCAGTTAATTATTAAGTAGATACACGAATTTATTGCGACTTCAGCCGCAGGCACGCCCGCACGCCCCGTTCGCCCGGCTGCCCCTTTCGTTGCCCTTGCGTTGCGGACTCTGTGTGTGTGCGTTGAGGTGTAAACGTGCGGATTAAGTGTCTTGCTGTCAGACCACAGTGAGAGAGGGAGAAGGGGAGAAAGAGCGAGAGAGAGAGAGAGAGAGAGATATGTATATCAATGTATTTTGGAGGCTGGATGAAATTTACGCTTCGCTTGGAACTTGGCCAGAAAACTTGGCTAATTTTGTTGCCGTTGCTGCTGCGGCTGCGGCTGCGGCTGTTGTTTGGCTCTAGCGCTCTCAGGTGAGCATTGAAAAATTGATGAGATTTTGTGAGCTTTGGTTTTTTGTTTTCATAGAACTTTGCGCCCCAAACACTCGAACTTTAAAGCCAAACGAGTTGAGTGAGCCAAAGCAGACAGATATAAAACATTATTTCCGTCAAGAGTTTGCCAACTGCCAGAGCAAAATGAAAAAAGAAATGAAAAAAGAAAGACACCAAATGAATAGAAAATGCCAAACAGCTGGCGCAACAAAAACTTACAGCCAAGAAGAAGCACAGGAAGAAGAAGAAGACGAAGAAGAGGCGCATATAGAAAGTGCACACAGCCAGTGCATATGCCAGGCAAAAAAATAGAAACGAAGGCATAAATGGATTCCGGGTACACACAAAAAAAAAGAAGAAGAGAGAATGAAAGTATTGATGCCGGACATGAATCTATAACGAATCTGTTGGCCATATTGATTGTGTGGCCAGAGGAAGCGCTGCAAAGCGCAGCAAAGTATGCAATAAAAAGCATGCAAAGGAGTGCGAGCACGGCAGAGGAAATCAAACTTGTGATTGACTTTGCCAGCTGCTGGCACTTGAGCACATTTGCCAGCTATTGCTATGGTACGGAGGACACAGTGAACGTAAGCCGATTTGTGGGCACACACACATTCACTCACACACACACATATAGAGTCTCATATAGATGCATTGGTAGACCTCTCTGTGTCATTTGCGATTTTTAATTGAATTTCCTGGCAGGCACACTTTTGTTGTCTAGCAAACGCATTGAAGGCAATTTAAGCGGCAGTCAAGTGAGGCACAAAAGGGTTAAACACACTCACACACTCACACACACACACACACACACACACGTATTCGAATGAATATCAATGAACTGTCATAAAACAGGCGCCAGCATATGGCATTGGGGCGTGTGGACAACAAGAGGCAACTGCCACTGACAGCCGCCTGACACGTAGGCAAACATTTAAGCGCCCAACGAACAAACAAGCACACAAACAACAATAACAACAATAGTTCACACTTGGAACAAAGCGCTTGACATATATGTACATATATATACACACACATACGTACACCCATACACTAATGTGTACACACACATATGTAAACATTTATATGCAGAGCAGCAGACAGTCAAAGAATCTCTCGTTAGATGTGGAACATAGAAGTATTGCTGAAAGTTAATTGAGTGTTGAAAGCGACATGATTTGTTGAACTTTCAAGTGCATTTTATATATAATATTAATGAAAATATTTTAAGCAAACTGGTGAAGTCTCAAACTATAATATTTAATTTAATTATAAATTATATATATATAAATTAATTCGGTTTTTGTTTACAACTTTAACTATACAAACGTTAAATGAAATTTTTATATTAATTAAATGTGAATAAAAAAAATAAATAAATAAACTTTAGTTAAATTTCATACAACAAAAAATATATGTATATGTATATATATTTTTTTTTTCATTATTTGAATATTTAATAAAAATATTTAAATAAAGTTTGCATTTAAATTAATTGAATTTTTTGTATTTAAACATCATTGAATTCATCTTAATTTAATTTTTAAGTGAAAAAATATATTGTGTTAAAAAATGTCGAATGAGTTCAACTTTTTGCAACTCCTAATTGAATTAACAATTTTCGTTATTCGACCATAGCTTTTTCTCTCTGTGTATGCATACCTTTCGACGCCCATATGCACTCGCACACATATTTCCATATACCCTTCGTATAGAGTCATATAGAGCCTGTTTGAGTTTCGGGTCATTTGGAACTGTCAATGACATGCGATTTGAACCAATGACAGTTTAGGCGTAGGTCTCTGCTCTTAACAAGATCAACAACAGCAGCTGGCTTAAAGTTCTTCAAAAAGGTCGCAAATTTAATGAAATTTCCATGTGGAGTGAACTTTATTTTATACACATATATATTAATATACATATACATATGTGTATGTGAGCTTGTGTGTTGGCTGACATGGCGTATGATTAATTTAAGAGCTTGGCTTACGCTCGGTTTCCATGTCTAATAAACTTTATCTAATAAATATACAGACACACATACACATACATATATATGTATTTAGCTGCTAAAGCGTTTGCCAAATTGTATTTGCTTTGACAGCGGCAAAACCTTTTGAGCTCTTTTATGAATTTTCCTCATTTCCCTGACATGGTGTCTGTGTATGTATTTTTGATTAGCTATTTAAGAGTTTGTAACTGCCTGTGTATATACACACACATGTGTGTGTGTGTGTGAGAGCCGCAAACATTTACGAGCGCCCGCCCGGTGGAGTCGCGTCTTTTGGCTGCCGCAAAAGTTTAAATTGTCTGGGCACATTTCACTTATAACGATTATTTATTTATTTATTCAATATCTATCCGCACTTACCGAAAACATAAAATGCTCGACTCTGCGCTGGCCTTGAACATGTCAGCTGTAAAGATAGTAAACAGATACAAAATTTTACTTGCTGAAAAGTTTACTGAAAAAGCCAAATTCATTTTGTGCAAATTTTCGATAAGAATTTCTGGCAAATTTTTATTAATAAATTTCCATATTAATATTGATTAGCAATGAGAGTGAAAAATGGTGAAAGGATATTTAATTATTTTATGTCTTTTTATTATTA
>NW_022045971.1:184553-197109 GCF_001654015.2 Drosophila navojoa
CTTTTTACTTTATTGATAGTTCTGATCGTTTATAAAAGCATAAAGGAATGAAAACATTCCAGCAAATTAAACAAAAAGTAAATTTAAATAATATTTTTATATAATATATATAATTACAGCCAGCCACTATAATATTTCAAATGTCCAGCCGCACGTATATATTAACTGGCGTTTATCTTCCAGTCCATAACACTGCGATAGTCAAGCATAGTCAAGCCTTTTTATATGCATCTTTTGAATAATCAACAAAAAAAAAGAGTGTCAAATCAATGCAAATTGACAAGCACTTAATGCCAATGGCCCAGATATGCATGTTGTCATGTATTCGTATCCTTGCTTATTGCCGCATTAAGTGCTCTGCACAGATACACAAGCGCACACAGAGCGAGATATACATATAGAGAGAGAAAGAGAGAAAGAGAGAGAGAGAGAGAAATGTATAGACAGTGAATGCAGCGTCGCTCGTTTGACAAACTCTTTTGACCCGAATCCAGCGACGGCGCAATCGTTGTATTGATTGATGATGAATAGCATCATCCAGTGGAGTCCATTAAACAGGACACAAACAGACACACACACATGCACACATGTGCGCCTAGTGTTTGATGGCACTTTAAATGTGACTGCGAAAACTAATTGGTTGGGCAAGCGATTTGCATGTGACCCAACAATAACAACAAACATCGCAATAATCGTGTTCAGGTTGGTTTTTCTTTTGGCAGTGCTTTCGCAGCCAAGAAGTCAAGGCGAACGGCAGTGCCACGCCTTTTGTCTGACTGTAACGATAATGGATCCTGTCTTGGCAGACAATTGTCATTGGCTTTTGTTATGGTACGGCAGAGCAGCAGCGGATGCAGAGCTCTCAGCCGTGAGCTCGGTTCCAATTAGCTGGCGGCCACAAAACTCACTCTCTCTCTCTCTGTGTGTGTGTGCAAATGTCTAAACATGCCGCATTAGGGATAAAGCGAAACCGACTTGAATTTATCACGCATACGACGCGTTGCCAAAAAGCCGCTTAGATTGCCCAACAAAATGTTAAGCAGCAGCATGCCAAATGGCAGCCGCAAGACACCCACATAAAGGCGGAAACAAGCCTCAACACACAAACAAGCAGAAGAGCAGAAAGAAAGAGAGAGTGAGAGAGGGAGAGAGAGAGGGGGAGCGGGGGAGAGCCACAGCCAAGAACGATAACTAAAAATGTAATTTGGGCATTAAGAGCGCGCTTGGCAGGCATAAAATAACCTTGATTAGAAACTCAAATGTGCGCCTGCCAAAATAACAAGGTGGCTAACAGCGCTGGCTGTGGTGCCGGTCTGTGGTGCCGGTCTGTGGTGCCGGTCCGTGGTGCTGGCAGTGTGTGGTCTGCCCTGTGATGGTATCGCGCCTGTAGCACGGCCTGCCACGTGGCCAACATATATCAGAGGACCCCACCTCGAAACGACTTTGGCCCCTGCCATATATCAGTGTGCACCTGTGCCAAAAAAGGTGCCCAAACGGCTAAGGGCAGCCAAGAACGAAGGTTGCGATGCTGCCAGTATACAAATAAATACACATATATATGTCTATATATATGTATTCCTGTGTGTGTGCACATTAAGGTCTGTTTAGTAATCATAAAACCCAGCAGCCAGCCAAACATACACACACACATACACACACACACACACGCGCGCTCAGCATACAGTCAAAAATATGCGAAATTTGAATGCGCTTTAACTTTGATGACTTGCTCAAAAAAGTTATGAACTTTACTTTTATATAAATACAAAATCAAGATATAAAAGTATTCTAATTTTCATTTTAAGAGCGAATGAAAAAGAAAAAATGTGCACAAAAGTTGGAGCTGCATATGCAAAAATATTAATTTAACTTTTGGCAATGACAAAAACAAAATTACATATATTTTGCATATGCGTATATTTATTTCTATAAATATTTGCTCATATTTAAAATACATCTATTTATTTTATGCTGCGTGCTACAATCAACTAATCCCCCAGCTCTTGCCGCATCTCACGCCTCTTTTAGCTGCCTTAACACTTGTTATGCATTTCAAAGCTATACATATCAATATACAATGTTTGATTGATTGCTAAAGAACAGGCTGTCTCTAGACAGGCTCAGTTTCAGTTTCAGACCTAACAAACGTGAATTTTAATAAATTGTTAGCGTAGTCCGCACACAAAGCGATTTGCGGCCTTTTAGTTAATCGCTTTTAAATGTTTTTTCAATATGCATGTCGAATTAGTTTTTAGGCCATTTTGTTTACTTTTATAGATTTTTCATTGATGCACTCAAATGAATTTGGTATAAAATGTTTAAAATTAAATGTGATAAATTGAAGAAAATATTTTAATGCCAATATATACCAAATATATATATATATATATAAAACAAAATTTTGAATAGAAGAAGAAAACGTGGCTAAAGCTTAAAATAAGCTTAGGCATTTTTTCCAGTGTATAAAAAAAGGCATTTGCAAAGCGAGAAAATCTTCCTAAGCGTCGTTTGCTCTAACTGTGACATGAGTCTGTGTGTGTGTATGTGTATATGTGTATGTGTGTGTGTGTCTGTGTATCAATTATGTGTATGAGTGTGCGCGAGTGTGTGTAGGGCGTTTAGTTTTTATGTGTGGCAATAGCCGACAGCAACACAGCGTGAGGGAGAGAGAGAGAGTGAGAGAGAGGGCGAGGGTGGCTGAGAGGTGAGCAGCCAGAGGAGTTTGGCAAGAAACGTAACGAAACGAAGCGAAATTCCCGCAGACACCGGACTAATCAACGAAATTGCTGCAGCCTTTTAGGCGCACGGTGTACATATGGCGGCAATAGCCTCAGATTGGGCTGTCCTTTTTGCATATGTTGTTGTTCGACACATTTGCTGTTTTGATTGGAACATCGTAGCGAGTGGGCGGTGGTGGGTGGTGGGCGTGCAGCATGTTGGCCAGATGATTGATGGCAGCAACTGAATAGCGTTCGAGAGCTGATAAAACTCTCGCTCTTTCTCACTCTCTCTACTCGCTGTGCCTTTTGAATACGCAACAAATGAAGCGTGTTTTTTCTTTTTTCAGAGAAAAAATAAGAAAATTCTGTGGAAAGCAAGCGTGGAGCATTGAATGCCCATTCATTGAGGGCAATACGAATATTAATAATGTACGAATGAAATGCAAACTTTAAGCTTAAAGAGCTAAAGTTAAAGCAATGCCTGAACTATTTAAACAGCTTCAGCTAATCTTAGTGCAGTTCACACGCCGTAAAAGTTGTAAGAAGTTCTGTGACAATTGTTGCTTTTGCCTCAAGGCATGAGCCTCATTTGTATCTCCCTCTTTCCCTTATTTTTTTTTTTTAACTGAAATGACACTTGGCGCTGACAAATAACCCCGCCAAGTATTACATTATATCACATCATAATCAAGCCCCAACTTGAGAAGTTCAGCCGCACTGTCATTAGAAGGGCGTGCTCCATACAAGCCTTGTCTGACAATCTGAGTGCCTTTGTGTGTGTGCGTGTGTGTGTGTGTGTGTGTGTGTGTATGAGTGTGTAAGTGGGCTCAAGTACGCTAGTCCTATATTCAAAACACGCAACACTTGTCATCAGCAGGCGCCGACAATCATTTACGCAGTAACACATACACACACACACACACACACGCACACAACAATAAACAGCTGTCTACGAGTTTGCACTGTGCTCTGCCGCCCCCCTGAGATATATGTTTGCCGCTTTTATTAAATTATACCACAGTTGTTGTTGTTGTTAACGTGAAATACCCTGTAATCAGCGGGAGTAAGGATGGGCAGCGTTTGCTTAGGCGATCTGCGGCTGATTTGGCTGTGAAGTGAAGTGGGTATTGCCCTTTGCCTAGAAATGCATTTCTGCTTCTTAGATCTGCTTTAGCATAGAAGTAAAGCCTGGTTTTTGAATTGAGCCTTGCTTATGCTTGAAATATATATTCCTAGGTATATATTTTATGTATTGCTTAAATTTGTTAATACTGTCCATATTATCAACTTAATACTTTCATTGCATATATACATATTTTTTATTCTTTTATATATTTATTTATCTATTTATATTTGACTTCATTTTTAGTATTAAAGTTTTTTTTTTTTTAATTATTTGTTATTATTTATTTTCTTTATGTTTATATATTTATATTAAAAATTTCATAGTCAAATTTACTTAATTTTCTTTTTTAATATTAAAGGTTTTATTTATTGTCATTTTACTTATTATTTTTCGTATTTTTTTTTATATTTATTTAAAATTTAGTTTATATATTTATTAATTGTCATTTTACTTATTATTTTTGATATTTATTTTTTGTATATTGTCATTTTACTTATTATTTTTGGTATTTTTTTTATATTTATTTAAAATTTAGTTTATATATTTATTTATTGTCATTTTACCTATTATTTTTGATATTTATTTTTTGTATATTGTAATTTTACTTATTATCTTTGGTATTTATTTTTTGTATTTTTTTATATTTATTTAAAATTTCGTTTATATATTTTTTAATATTTAAGATTTTGTTTAATATTTTTTATAAACTTTTGTATAATTGTTTTTATGTTTCAGGTTTCATAGTCATTTTATTTTATTTTTATTTATTTATTTTTTTTTTTTTGCATACTCTTTATTATTTATTTATTTATTTTATTAGTTATTATTCAATTGATTTCAATCCATGCTCAATTATTCATATTTTATATTTTTTGTTTTCAAATTTAGTATTTTCTAGGATATCTCTGGGTCGTGCCTTGGCAACTTGAGCACTTTTAATTGTTGTTTTACATTGTTTGTTGTTGACATTTATTTTGTGACAGATTTTGATTTTCTGTTGCTGTTGCCGTTGATATTGCTGTTGCCCACTTGGCTGGCATTTTGGCACGTCTTTGGCACGCCCGACTTTTTATCGTCCTGGCGTGTCCTTGCGGCATTGCGTGCTCTGGTCTGTGCCGCAGGACAGGTGCTGCAAATGAAAGCTGAGGCAGCAAATGATTTCTCAACTCACATTAAATGTGGCGCGCGTGTATGCTGCACTTGACTTAATTGAATCACTGATTGACTTGTCATTGTTTATTATTTATTTATTTTCCTTTTTTCTTTTGGCTGATCTCTGAGCATTTGTCATGCAAATAAACAAATGTCCAAAGCGAAACTCGAATACGGCTGTGAAATGTGGAGTCCTCTTTGTTATACGCATGTATATGTGCTATGTGTGTGTGTGTGTGTGTGTGTGTGAGTGCGCATGCAGCACTCACAACATTCATCAATTATCAAGTGAAAAGAGCCCCGAGAATAAAACGAAAAAGCAATAAATCTAAACAAGGCCCCAAGGGACTCCAGCCAGATCTACAAACAAACATTGGGACTGAGAGACGCCTAGATGCATAAAGAGAAATGCGGCAGAGAGCGAGATGGAGAGGTGGAGAGAAAGAGAAAGAGAACGAGAATGAGATGAAGCTATAGATTATGCGTATATGCATGAGCATCAGCATCAAGATTCATTTCACATGGATGTTGCATAAGCAAAGCTTTGGATGCCGCAGCTATACAACGTCCTTAGAAGGGTACATATGTATGTACGCATGTATGTATGTACGTATATATAGTCGAAGAAGTGGAAAAATAGCTCGTGAACAAGTTCGGGCAACTTGTTAAGGCCAACACAACGAAACTAAGAAATAACTAGACTTTTAACGGGCTGGCAGGCTGGCTAAGTAAGTTGGGCTTATAAAATTCTACAAAATAAAGAGCGATGGGCTGTCACCGGCGGAGTGGGGGGGGCTTGCAGGCGAGTTGCCTGCAACACGTACGTGGCAAATACAAATTTAAGTAAAACAAGCTGGCAACAAAGTTTGCACAGTGAACAATTTTCTTTGCACTTTTAGCCAGGATGCAGGCAGCACATGTATGTGTGCGTGCGCGTGTGTGTGTGTGTGTGAGTGACGTCTGTGGCAGAGACAAAGGCAACGTTGTGGCTGAATAGACGCGGGGCAAGGAGAAGCCATTGATTTCCCAGCAAATGTAAGAGAATCGAGTGTAAAGCAGACCCAAAGGACTAAGAGGACTAGAGGATATGCAGCAAAGGCAACAACACAAATAAAACTGAGGGCGGGGTGGGCGGAAGAGGAGGAGGAATCGAAGCTGAAAGGCGTTCAGCTGGCAAACATAAGTCGCACACTCAAATCAATGGCATTGACAGTCGGCTGGCGGGGTGCGGAACAATGGCAGGGTGGGTGGTGGGCGTGGCAGAACAAATGGCATAAAGCTGTGTGAGGACAGGCAAAATGGAAGAGCGGGTGAGCGGGGTGAGGGTGTACGTGAAGCTGGCCCCATCTCTAGCATGGCAATTGTATTCATTTGACTTGGCAACCAATTGTTGCAAGTGGCAATTGTTGTAATGGAAATTCGCAGCAGGCGTCTTCAAATAAAACCAGAGCAAGCGCCATCAAAAATTTAAATGGGCAACATTTTCAATTTTCAATTGGAAAATTGTCTGGCATGCTTCAAACGCAATTGAAATTCAATGTGTAAATATTTTAAATGCATATCTGGACATCAAAGGCTAGCTAATAGTCTGGCAGGAGATGCGGCTAAAATCCGTACTCATATAATATTTATTGCAGAAAATGGACAGCTAACAAAGACCTTTGGCTTTATTTTATTTGCTAAAATAATAATTGTACTTGCAGTAAAAAGTGCATGCAATTAAACTATGGCACAAATAAAAAAAAAAATAAAAAAAAAAATAAATAAATAAATAAAATAACGCTAACAAACTTTGGCTTTATTTTTATTTTTTCTAAAATTTTAATCGTAGTAGCAGTAAAAAGTGCACAAAAAACAAAACAAGTAAAAAAAAATAATAAAATAATGTTTACATCAAAGCTCAACAGCTGTAAAATTTATAATTCTTAATAAGTTTTTTGAGCTTGCATATTTTATTTACATTTCAAATATTTACATATATTGTATATTTATTTATTATTATTTTTATTTTTTTATTTATTTTTTGTCAAAGTTTTTATTATTATTATTATATTATTATTCATTAATATATATTTATTATTAAAATTTTTAATATTTTAATTTATTATTTATTATTATAATTTTTTTAATTTTTCTTATTATATATTTTGTATTTTTTTAATATTATTATTATTATTAGAATTATTTTTATATTATTAATTAATATATATTTATTATTGCAATTTTTAGTATTTTAATTTTTATTTATTATTATAAAGTTTGATAGAATTATGATTTTATTAATTTATTTTTGATCAATGATTTGCATTAATAGACTTATATATTATATATACAAATTCAGTGTTTATTAGCAACTCATATCGTAAGCTTGTTTAGGCATACTCATACATCACTATCTACATCTGAATACACATACATACGTGTATGCTTGTGTATCTAATATCATACAACAGTGAGCACTAACTATAAGCAGTTGTGCATGATATCATATGTGCTGTAAAGTACACATCTTATAAGTAGATATGGTTGAGCCCACAGAAGATTGCACAGAAATACGTATGCATACATGTACAATCTGTGTGTGTATGTGTGTGCACATTACATATACTATATACCAGTTGTATACACATCCCATTTGTGATTTTTTTTTTTTTTTTCGTAAACAGAAAGCGCCGAAAAAAAATGTGACTAATAGAGAAGAAACGTGCAGATAAAAGCAAAAAATAACAAATAAAAACGAAAACGAAAATTAAATAAATAAATGTGAAAAAGAGCAACAGCAACAACAAAATAAAAGTTGCGAGTGCTTGAGGCAATGAAGGCAAGTCAGACAAGCAGGAGAGCAAGGGAGGCAGGGATACAAGGTTCTCCCTCTCTCTGTCTCTCTCTATCTCGTTCTCTCTTAGTGCGTGTGTGTTGCAGGCGGATGAAGACGTGACAGCATAAATAGCGGTCAAAAATGTGCCCATTGCCATATTTGCGTTTGTAATTGCGTGCATGTGTGTGGGTATATGTGTGAAAACACAATTTCAAGGATTGCAATTACAACAATAACAAATAAGTAAGCAAACAAGACAGCAGCAGCAGCAACAACAACAACAACAACGAGCAGCGAAAAGAGTAGAAAGATAAAAACTACCTTGGCCCAGAATTGAGGCGCATAAATACAACGCACCTACATTGTCTGTCTGTGTGTGTGTGTGTGTGTGGGTGTGTCCATCTGTCTGTGTGTGTGTGTGTATTGGCAGCAGATATCGAGCGCATTGAGCTCACTGCAATAACAACAACAACAACAGCAGCAGCGGCGGCAGCAATGAGAGCCGTAATAACAAGCAACAATAAATGCCGACGACGCTGTAACTGCAGAGGAGAGAGTGAGAGAGAGAGAGAGAGAGAGAGAGAGAGAGGGAGAGAGTAGAGCGAGCAAAGGCAAGGGAGAGAGATGACATTGTGCGTTGCAAGGGCAAGAGAAAAGCGCCTTCAAGTGCCCCACAGCACGAACTCTGGTACAAAAATGCATTTTGCAAACACATGTTTTTCTTTCATTTCGTATATACGAAAATGTACTAACATTATGATGAAATTAAGTACATAACATAAGTTACTAAATATAAAATGACTTAATTTTAATGCTAAAGAATTCTGTTTTTTATTTGGTGATCACGATTTAAGTGCTTTGTTAATTCAATTATTGTTTATCTAAAAATACATCGATTTTTATTGACAAACTAAATATAAGGTTTCTATTTCAGACTCATTTTTAAATAGGTTTTGAGTGCTGTAGATATATATATATGTTTTTATATATAAAAGTACACAACGTAATTTTTTTATTTTTTCTAACTACGAAATTGATTAACATTTAAATTTCTGCAACAATAAATCCATATATTTAAAAAATCTGCATTATTTATTTGTTACTATTTGTATGTTATTTATTTCACAATCCAATTCAATTTATTATGTAATCTGGCTGCACTTTGAGCTCGAGCTGAACCTGAAAAATATATTGACTAATATAGAATTTCCAGGTACTTCGTAAAGAAGATACATAGTATATACATTATGTTCAAGCTTGTCTGGCACATTTGAAATCGGAGCGGCGCTCTTAGTGAATAGTTTCGCTTAGTTTTAGTCTCCGATTCGCACGTCCCAATGCAGTGTGCAGCAGCAGAGGCAGAGGCAGCGACAGAGACAGAGGCAGCGCCAGCGGCAGTAGCAATAGCTGAGGCAGCAGCTAATGGGGGGGAGCGAATGCAGGCACAAAGTGCATGCTCAAGACGTGACCAAGACAGCAGAAAGCAGAAGTGAAGGCGACGTTTAACGAGGCGTATGCGCAATATGCTAGCAATTGGTCAGCAACAGCGACAGTTCATATCTCTCTATGACAGCATAACAGGCACACGAGCAGAGTCTGACTGAGGCGCGGACTTTATATGCAAGACGTGTTCGATGACTCAAGCCACCTGTCGGACAAAGCGACAGACATAGGACTGAAGACTCATCATAGCTGGCTTATCAGCGCACCGAAAAGTTTGCCCTGTAAACATGACCATAACTGCAGAGGCAGAGGCGGATTCGGAGGCAAAAGCAAAAGCCAAGAGAAACCGAAACTGAAACTGAAACTGAGACCCCAAATGGCAATTGCCAATTGGCAACTGGAGGGCTTGAGCCACGTCAGAGACCGATAACACACACAGACACACACATTGCTTGGGGTCCAATTGGTCGTTGAACACGTTTTTCAATTTGCAGCTAAAATAAGTATGTGTGTGTGTGTGTGTGTGTGCTTGTGTTAAAGTAAAACAATGAGAATTTGTTGAAATTGTTGTTGCTGGCAGTATCTTTGGCATATTCTTGACCGCCTTTTGTGCAATAAAGTGGAGCAGCAGCAACAACAACAGCAACAAATGTGTACACAATTAAGATTATTTATTAGTGCGGCTGCTGCTGCTTCTCGAGGATCCCATCTTCAAGTACAGCGGCAGCGCAATTGGCCTCAACAGTAGCCAAGACTGAAAACATATTCAAAGATGGCAACAGCAGCAGAGGCAGCAGCAGCAGCGGCAGCAGCAGCAGCAGCGGCACATTTGGCCATGCCTTTTTGGCCATTTGCCAGCTACTTTTGGTGGCTGCCACCCAACAGCACTAGAAGAACAAGCAGCCGCAGCAGCAACGGCAACGGCAACGGCAGCGGCAGCAAAAGAATAACAACATCACGTTGTATCCATCTACAACAACCTCGGCCAAGTTGGCTTTGGACTAAAGCTTATTTATGTGCGTTGGCTGCGAAATATGGCGCACAATTTTTGGTTTTTGCTTATTTACTGCAGTCCACAAAAAGAGCAGCCAAAAAGCTAATTGGGTGGGCGGCACAAGTGCCGGCAGCAGCAACAACAACAACAACAACAACAGCAGCAACAAATTCAGTCGAAGCAGCCAAAAGATGCAATATTTTTTTTTTTTTTCTTGCATATTTCAGATAAAAATATTTCTTTATGCTAACAAGCAATATTTACTCTCTCACTCTGACTCCTACACACGCTCTCTCTTTCGCTTCCTCATTCCTTTGTGCCAGCAATTTGGGCCACATTAAAGGCCAAATTATATGGAAGTGCAGTTATATAAGTATGTGACTTAACATATGTTATGGCATTCTGCACTGTTGAGCTTAACAACATTCTGTTATTTGCATATTGAATATCGATAAATATCGACAGCCATGTAATTAGAGTGAGAGCTTAAATTAAATTTAAATATATAACATAATTGTATTGATATTTTTCTACAATAACTTTATAGAGCTTATAACACTGACCAAATGCATTCGTATTCCACTTCTTATAACATCTCTGATCTGTGAGTGCAACTGCACTGGAATAATTTCTTATTTTCAGCGCCCGACAACCACCTGCAACTGAATTGCTCTGAATATTTACTTAGCCCGATTGACGGCAGACAAAATGGAGAGGGAAACAAATAAAAACCGAACGGTAGTACCAGAAAGAGAAAGAGAATGAAAGGGAGAGGGAGACAGAGAGGGAGACAGTCTTCACATTCACATTGCTGTGGCTCAACCTAACTGCCATAATAAAGATTGCAAATGTCTCTGATTTGTAAGAGGTTTTCTTTCTTATTTTCGTCTTGCGCTTATCAAAAGCTCAGCGAAGAGCGCAGCCTGAAAAGGCGAAAGAATGTTGAGCCAAATGTTTGAACACTCAGTAGAGCGCAATGATAAAGGTAAAGTCAGTGAACTCTCCACACAAACACAAACACACACACACACACGCACACACACTCAGAGAGAGATGCTTATCAGTATATTTTGGTAGCTTCAGCTGATAATTGTCAAAATATTTTAGCTAATTTGCCGTGGGAAAATAGCTAAATAATATATATTACATATATTTATAGGTATATATGTATGTCTAGGCAGGGGAATGCCCCAAATGAATGTGAATAAACTGCCATAAAATTCACTTTGATGTATTACCCTTAAGAGCGAGAGAATTTTCGTACAGCTGTTGATCTGCTTATTAAATGCGTTCGGAGCGCATCTTTCCTACCGAAATTAATTAAGGAATTGTCACATCAATCAGGCGCCCACTTGCCGACTGCCATTGTGCTTGTTTCACAGTTGTTGTTGTTTTCAAATAAACAAATAAAATGCAGAAAATAGATTTACGAGTGTCGCGCAATTTATGACAGATGTAAAAATTGTCAGCGCTTTTTATGGCCCACGTTTTTGACGCTTGACTGAAGTCTGAAGAGCCGCCCGTCCCGTTGACTGACCACCAGCTGGCCATATCCATGGCCCTGACTGACTGTCTGAATGACAGCCCAGTCAGTTAGCGTGAGAGAGAGAGAGAGAGAGAGAGAGATGGAGAGAGCTAGCGAGAGGGAGAAGGAGAGTGAGCTCATCCATTCCCACCCACTGCTGTGCCGTCTATCCATTCTCAAGGCAACAAAGTTTAAAACACTTGCTTCTTGATAATGAGAAAAAGTTCTTTTTATATTTTTCTTCTCATTTCGTTCATTTTGCGTTCTTCTTCTTCTTTCTGCTTTGTGCTGCATTCGAGACAAAAGTCTTGATGATGATTACAATGATCCTTGGGCTTGTAATGAGATATGGCCAAGGCACTTTCCTAAGCAGCATTATATTTAAACACACACACAGTTACACGCACACTGGCACATGCATGCATATACGTGTTTCTTGCAGTTTTCTTTGTTACATGCACAGGTCTGCCTTTGCCTCGTCTCTTCTATTCTTTACTTTGCTTTCAGCTTTACAAGCTTTTGTTGTTATAAGTTCTTCGCTGGAAAGGCTACTTCTCGGAAATACTTCTAATAATATTAATTGGTCTTGAATGCTTTCTTACAGCGCTTAATCGAATTGGTGCAAAAACCATATAAAAATACATACATACATGTATACAGTCATGCATATATAAATATAAATACAATTAGTTTTATCATTTGATAAATTTCATCTCTTAACGTTGCGTATACATAATATTTCGATTGCATAAGCTCTATGAGTGTGTAAGTTTCCTGT
>NW_022045971.1:197119-220743 GCF_001654015.2 Drosophila navojoa
TACTTTGCAAATTACAATCGAGCCAACAATCCAGAATTTTTGCCATTGATCAAATTGCGTATACGTAATGTATTCGTGTTCTGCCACGCAGAACTTAAAATTTAAATAAATGGCACTGAGAGCCATAAATTACGTGCGTTCTTAAGCAGCTCTAACAAAAGGTTCTTACCCTTCTTGAACTGCCACGGCAAATGTATCCAAAATATTCCGCATTACAACAAAAAGCAATAGAGGAGGAGCAAGAAGAAGAAACGCAGAAACAAAAAAGTTTTTCTTTTTTTTATGTTCGTTCGTTCGTCTATGCAAAAGAATCCCAGAAGTTGTCACACGCTGCAGTTTAATGTGAAACTAATGCAGAAAACTGTCAGCAATTGGATATACATATATATGTATATATCTGGCAATGTGTGTGTGTGTGTGTTATCCAAGAGTTGCCGTAAGACGAAAGGTTGCACGAAAGTAGAAGATGCAAAGAAATAGAATTTTTTCGCTTTGCAGCAGACAAATTTTCAATTGCAATTTTTTGCTTTGTTTTTTTTTTTTTTAACTTAATTTGCAATTTGAAATTTGCATTTGTTTTGTTTATGTTTCTTTTATTTGTGTTAGTAAAAATTTGTATATTTCTTTTATTTATGCCAAATTTTGTATTGTTGATCAATTTGCATTTTGCACTTCACTTGGACACATTCAGAAATTTATCTTGTTGATTATTTTTAATTTTGGTGTAAAATATTTGATTTATTTTCATTTATTTACTTTTTCTTTTTTGTCGAGTCTTTTAAAAAATTCTAGCAAAAATGTTTGCTGTGTTATTTTTAGCGTCGGGCAATGAAACTAACAAAAAATTTTCACTCACATGTGGAAAATGCCGCTGCACGCACTTTTCATTTTATTTTCCGATATGTTGTTGTTGTGGTTGTTGCAGTTGTTGTTGTTTGTCACTTTCGAGTTTTTACCCTTTGCATTTGTGGGTATTTTTGTAGGGCGAGCGAGAGAGAGAGCGAGTGCCCAAAGGAAAACTCGACGCGTTACAATATTATTTCTATTATTTGTTTGCTTTTATTTTTACAATTTTATTTTTCTATTTATTTTTTGTTAGGTCTGTTTTATTTTTAGCGTGAAATTTTCTGCGGTCAGCAATTTAAAAATAACAACAGCAGCTCCGCATGGATTGCACTTTACTTGGACATGGACTTTAAAGCTGATGCTGATGCTGATGCTGATTCTGTTGATAATTCTTGAAAACTCGCGCCACAAATTTTTGAATCGTATTTTATGGATTTCTGATTTATTTTGGAACTTGGAACTTGGTTCTGATTTAGCATGTGCTTGGAATTCGCATTATTTTATTTGGATTCTTTTATCAGCGTTCACTTTTTTGCTTCTTGTTTCAGTCTGAAATTGTATTTCAGTTTTCAGTTACAGTTCAACCACATGCGATATCTTTGACGGCGGTTGACTTTGTTATTTTTGTTTTCTGGTTTCTTGTCCAATTCACCGCTCCGGCGTTCTGCTCACTTCGATGAACATCTTGTAACTATTTTCAAAAAGCGCACGAACGCAGCTGCAGAGCAACAATGACGCCGACGGCAGCGACGACAACGACGACGCTGCGGAGCACACAAAAATCAAACCAGCAGCAGCAGGCAGACAAACGAAACCGAAACCGAAACAGAGACCGAGACCGAGACCACCGCACAACAACGAC
Organism: Drosophila navojoa; assembly: GCF_001654015.2. The sequence goes on from NW_022045971.1 coordinate 198,828, forward strand.
AATAACAGCAACGACAATAACAGCGCCAACTCAAGAACACACAACAGCAGCAGAAGCAGCCAACAGCAGCAGTCGTCGTCAATGTGCTTACGTGCGACTGTGTGTGTGTGTGCGAGTGTTCTGTGAGAGCGTCAGAGAGTGTAATTTAAAGTTAAAGAGCCAACAGCCAAAGAGAGCGCACTGCTGCTGTCTCTGCTTGTGCTTTTGTAAACGCAAGCCACAAGAAAAAAACGAAGCGTAGCATCCGTGTGCTGCGCTGTTGGCTACTGAAGAACTGAAGCACTGGCTGGCCGACCAGTCGAACCAGCCGAACCACAGCAACAGCAGCCGAAGCCGAAGTCAAGTGGCGGCTCGTGTGCGACAGCGACGTCGAGACAGCTTCGTGCGCTGCCAAAGAGCGAAATGATGATTACTTAAGCAGTGACTAACTAAACCAGCGTTAACAGTGTGCGGAGCGCACGAGCCAAACGAAGCGGCGTAGCAAAGCCAGAGGCTAAACCGGCGTCGCTGTCACCGTCGCCGTCGCCGTCGCCGTCGCTAAAGCCCAGTTTCATATAACAACTAACTACACTGTATGTTTAGCTGATTCGGCTGCTGTGCGTCTGTTAGATAGCGCGTCGCTGTTAACAGCTCCTCTGTTGCTTTGCCCTAACCTTATGTTATGACCATATGAAGCGTTCATGCATTTGATTAGCTACATCGATTTTAATGTCTCATTTAATTAGCTGGAATTGTCACAGCTAATGGCCTGGCAGTTATAATTAGTTGCACTTTGTGACAACTTTATCACTGGCTTTGACGGCCGCAAGCGAATTTGCTCATTAAAGCCAGACGCTAGACGCCAGACGCGAGACGCGAGAGATGAGAAATGAGAGAGCGGCAACTATTGCAGCAGAGGAATGAGCACACAACAGAAAGCCAGCCGAAGCCAGTGACAGGCAACAATGGCAGATGAAGTACAGTAAGCGCTTATTAAATGCGCTGAATGCAAATAAAACTTTTAAGCTAAATAGAAAATGGCGACGGAGGACCATAAGGACGAGCATCTGGGAGCATCGAGAAACAATGGCCGGAAATTCGCGCTGCGGAAGCCAAAAACAACAATAACAGCTAAAGCAGCAGCAGCAACGGCAGCAGCAACGCCACTTGGGAGCCCGTCAGTCGGCCACAAAAAGCAGCTGGGTCCCGTCCTTGCCCCACTCAAAGGATTTCGCCTGGCGCGGCACAAAACAAAGCGAGCGTATAATGTTGCGCTATAGAGCAGAATTTGGGGCAAGGGTGGCATAGTGAACGGGGCGGACGACAGGGCTGATTGGTTATTTCTCCCCAGCCTTCAACCGGCTGCAAGTTTTACTCGCCACCCCCCACCACCCCAAAGAGAAAAGTTATGAATTGTTCAAGCTGATTTTCATATCAAATATTTTATATTTTTTTCTCTGCCAATGCTGGAAAAGTTGGAGTGCATAAATCAAAAGCTCTGCATGTCCATCTACTTCAGAAACACTTGCCGTCCCTTTCATGCGGTGTCACTTGGCATATTGATTAATGAGCCATGAGCAACTGCACATAGCTTGGCACTTAGCACGTGCTGGCCGGGTCCAAAGTCAGGTACAAGGACATCAGCAACGGCAACAGCGGCTACAAATGTTATTTATGGGCGCCTCAGAATGCAATTTGTTGTGGTCAACAAATCGCCATACAAATCGCGAACGGGAGATCATTAGAGAATCAGAGACAGACAATCTGAGAGCACGAGAGAGCCAGAGAGAGAGAGTGGGAGACAGGGGGGGGAGTGACAAAGATGGGCGAGTATTTTGCCCAAAAAATAAGCAGCACGGTAAGCAAGTTGATTAGTCACGTCCAAGGAATGCCGAAAATAAAAGATGCTCAGCACCCAAAAGGTGAGGTTCCATCCAGAAATCAAATGCGCTAAAAGCGGCCAAGAAATCAGCTTAAGCCAAATGGCGTTAATCCATGAATTATTGCCTAAAAGCATGCCAAAGCGCATTAAGTTTTTGACTCTTCGCTCTTGCCCGAGCAGGTAAACAGACAAACTGAGGGATGGACGGACGGACGGACAGACGAACGGATGGACGGGCAAACAGAGACAGACAGCCGCAGGACAACAGCGACAACAACACCTACAACAACAACAACAACAACAACAACAGGTAGTTGTTGCTAGCTCGTTTTGGAGGCGAACGAACATTTGATACCCTTGCAAGGATCTGGGAAATAGTTAGCGCGCCATACAGAAGCAGAAAAAAGAGAGAGAGAGAGAGAGAGAGAGAGAGAGAGAGGGAGAGAAATAGCCAACGGGATAATTAGAAACACAAAAACATAGAGGGGGCAATAGAGTAAGAAAAAAAGATAGAGAAGGAGTGACAAGGAAGGAGAGACAGAGACATATACAGAGCATGATGATATATAGAGATAGATGCAATAAAGATAGAAAGGGAGAGGGATATTGCGAATGGATGAGCCTGCGAGAGAGTACAGAAAGAGAGACATATCAAAAATATCGAAAGAGATAGAGAAAACGAGAGAGAGAGAAAGAGAATGAAAATCAGAGAGGAAGCTTGAGAAAAATAAATCGATTACAAATATGCTCATATATGCCGTATAAAATACATAAACTAAATACATGAACTGGGATTTTTTCTAACCAACAATTGCTTATCTCAAAGAAATAGGAAAACCCCTCCGCAATACTAAAAATTCCCATCGATTGAAAAACAAATCTAAAGACAAAGCGAAAGATTGCTCTCGAGAGCCGAAGAAATGTATTATAAATTGAAAGTCGTTTAGGCATTGCTAGATTCAATGCGATGCCTCATACACGACTTGGCTGCCTTATCAGCATGCCCCAAATCAATATACCCTTTGTTAGGGCAACAGCAAGCACGCCAAAATAGCGACAAGCAACAACAAGAACAACAACAATAAAGTGAAGCAAAGAAAACATTAGTAATGTCCATGAAAGTGCCAATGAATAACATGGAACATACATTTGCTTTGCATTTGTATCTGTATCTCAAACGAACCAAAAAACGGAAAAAACGGACAGAAAAAAAAAACTGAAAATAAAATAAAATAAAAGCGCAAGCAAGCAAAACAAAATAAGCCCAATTTTGACCGCACCCAAGAGCCGAGAGAGATCCAGCTCTATAAGGCAGATATTTTTGCCTGTCAGTCTTACAGTGTGTGTGTGTGTGTGTGTGTGAGTGTCGCGAACTGTTTCTTTTTTTTTTACTTTTATTTTTTTATGAGTATTGACATTATAATCAACGCCGTTTTCAATTTCAACAAACCTCCTCCGAGCAACAACAACAACAAACAAAAAAAAAAGGTGCATCCCAAAACAAAAGCCAAAAAAAGTTCTGTTTGCTTTTTTGTTGTTCAATTTTTTTTTTTATCTTTCTTTTTTTGTCGCTCGTTGTTCAGGCTACTTTTCAGGTCGTTGGGCAAAAAATATGTAAATTATGACTGCAAAAAAAAAAAAAAAATACACACATAACTATGTGTCTCTGTGTATGTGTGTGTGCGTGTGTGGCATGCGTCAGTCACCTGCGGTATTTCAATTTTGGTCACCCGGTCTCGTTTTTATTGCCTCGATCGGGTCTCTGCGGCCCCGTTTTTGCCCATTCAATAAGCTGCATAGTTTTTGAGCTCCAGCTGCAGCTCCCCAAAGGATTGTGGCGCCCGTTAAAAGTTATTACACGCTTTAGTTCGTCTGCCCTTTGCCAATTGGACAGCATATTGAAGTTGCAAAGCTGCTGTGGGCCGCTTGCCTTTGGGCCTGTTGCAACTGCCACTTGTGGCATATTTACATACTCTGCTCAAGTGCATTATGTAAATGGAAAATTTTAATATTAAAATTTACAAAAATTAGAATAAATATAGGAAAACTTTGTCAATTTACAATGCTCGAGTTTCTCTTCCAAATGTCTCTAGTAAAATTAGTTTAAAAATGTTTTAATACAAATTTTCACAATTTAAAGAATATTTTATTATTTTTTAATTATTAATTTTTAATTATTTTTTTTTTATTTTTAATTATTATTACTTTGTTTTTATTTTTAATTTTTTTTTATTTATAATGGAGAATAAAATAAAATAATAAAATAATATATATGAAAATTTCTTAAAGTACACGTTTTTATAATTTTTCATATTTTTTATATCTCAAAATATTTCTATATATATTTTTTTGTTATTCTAGAAGAATATAGAATATTTGTATTATAATATTAATATTGTATATGTATATATATTTTTATTTATCTATTATTTATTTTGTGCAGTGCAGCCTCAACATATTTCAATAAATTAACTTGAAATATATGTATATATGTTTTTTATTTTTATCATAAACTTTTTATATAACTCATCTTTCAGCTCATATATACAGAGTCTAACTTCTAGATTTCATTAAGCTTTATTCACAATCATTTTTGTCTGTACTTGCCATATGTTGAGATTTGATATACGATTAAATCTGGCAAACAGAAAGATATCAATATACCTGGACACTCTGGTCTCGCCACACCTTTTGCAGTTTCCACTTATTGATAGCCATACCTAGCTTCTATCATATATGATATCTATTTAGGCATTTGATATAGCAGTCAGATGTTTATGAACATGTTTTCTTATTATGAGTAAAGCCTTACGGATTTAGAGCAAGGTACAATTTTAGTGGAAGAGTACTAGAGTTTTAGTGTAGGGTACAAATATTTGTATACACGAACACTCATCTATTACCAGAGTTTCAGTACTGTAAACGTAAGTTTTAAAATGACAGTTTGAGTACAGAGAAGCAGAATTTTTAAGACCATTCTACTTTAATTATACTAGAAGACCTTTACTTCAAGACTTTTAGCACCAGAGTTGGACAAGATCTAGAACATACGTTTAAGATTACAAGTTTTAGCACAAGAATCATAGTAAATGAATTTTATCGGGAGCTTTTTGCATTATAATAATTTTGGTTCAAAGAGATTTAGTACAAAATGTCTAGTGCACGAACTTTACCGCAAGAGTTTTTGTGAGGAACTAAAGATATGATGGAACGGACTTCCCCTTACTGTACACTACTTTTGACTGATGATAGAAATTTGAGATAAAGTCCGACATATCTCTTAAAATAGATGCAAGATGAATCTATGACAAGTTTCAAGAGAAAGACCATGGCCACAGTGAGTAATGTATCACCCACTAGTCAAGCAGCTATACTGACTATTCTATACTGTACTATTGTACTATGAAAATGAAGAGTCAATTAACAATGTTTTAATGTCATTAGCTATTCTTGCCGCTCAAAGTTCAACACGACGAAACGAAATAGACATTCCATGCAAATAAATGTTGCTGCATTTATTGCACACGCTTGAAGAATTTCTCGAATTGATAGTTCGTCCAGTCTTCGGTTGCCTTAATTGAATACCGCTGCCAGCTGCCTGCAGTCGACAAGCCCCGACGAGCTCGAGTCTCTTCTGTCATTCGACGGCACTCAAATGCAGCTGAGAAAGAGTTGAATTACAGCAGCAGTCGTCTACCAATACGTAAACGAATACAATTACCTGTAGATAGCACACACACACACATACACGCATGTCAGGTGTCGTATGTATGAGTATGGGTGTATGTGTGCTCCCCTCTAGCAAAGCCAAACCCAACCCAACCCAGCCCCTTCGGTCAGCGCTCATCTGTCAGCGGCAACGTCCCAGTTCGAGTCTGAAGCGTCCGATTCGGATTCGGATTCCAAATATGATTCTAAGCTCGAGCCAATATGTGCATTAAATGTCAATAACCATAACTTAATTCATTTGGATTTGGTTTGTCTTTCACATGGCTGAACGTTCATCGCCCCACTATCGCACTCGAGCTGTTTGCATTGGCCGCAAAGGTCAATTCGCTCTCTCTCTCTCTCTCTCTCTCTCTCTATGTGTGTGCTCACTCGCCTCGGTTCCCCTCCCCAGCCATACCACATCAGATAGAGGTATCGTTGGCTGGCTGCTCTCCAGGCACATTGAAATTGAATAAGCACACTGCAGTGGACTAAAATATTGACTCGACTGCAGTTTTGGGGTGAACCATAAATCACACTGATTGTCAGCACGACTGGGTTGGGGGCTGCCTTTGATGAGTGTCCGGGAGGGGGGTGGGTCATCAGCCGGAACCCACTATCATAATACTCGACTCGAGCTATTTGATAGCATTTTAGGCTAATTGTGCGTTTGCCAAAAGCCAAGGATTATAAAGCGATAGAGCAAGTTCGGAACTAATTTGTGCACAATTAAAATGCATTTTGTATTGACAGAATGTTTTCAAAGTTTCAATAAACTGCGGAGGGAAAGAGTGCAGAGATGATAAAGTGTAGTTAGATATGGGAATATTAAAGTAGAATAGGCTTGATGTTGAGCTGGCTGAGGTCAAAGATGAGCAGCCTAACTGAATTGAATTGTGCTTTCCTTTTGAGTTCTTTACAGAGCCTTTCTATGTGCTTCTCAAAGAATGTACGAATGGTGTAAGATTCATCCAAGAAGTAATTTATGACAATTAAAGTTACTTGTTAAAAAATCTCATATTTTAAGGAGTGTCTTCTTCCCGGGTAGTACTAACTACTGCACTATATGTATGAAATTCTTCATATGTACATATATAAAATATTTCTAGCTGTTCGCCTTATGATTCTTGTTCTGCCCCTACAGTTACTCTAATAACTGGTTGTCTGAAATTATAAATTTAGAATTATAAACTTAGAAGTATTCTTAGTCTGATATTTGTTATTTGCATAGATATCAAAATGATTTGTTTGATGGGAACCTTTTCAAATAATAATACAATGAACACGGAAGTTATGCAAGAATGAACTTGGCATAGACTGAAGATTGTAGAAACATAGAAAAGAACAGAGCAGTACATGTGTGTGTGTATGTGTGAAGAGTTATATGTGTGTGTGCATATGAGTATGCAAGTAGCTAAAAGTTCGGCCGGTGACTGGGTTATATAATATGTGTATCGCTTAATAAATTTAAGAAAATTATAATCTGAAACTAAGTTTATAAATTTACTTTATATGTAAATGAATTATATAAATAAAAATATATTTAGTTTGAAAATGTTGCCTAATTATAACAAATAACAATTAATGCATAATAATATTATAAATGAGAGTTTGGCTTTCATTTGCATTCTGAAAGAATATTAATGAAAATGTTTGTATAATTTAAAAATTTATCTTAAATGCAACAACTTGTTGCTGATTGTTTGTTTAGCTGCGTTATTTAACAATAATCGTTTGGCATTTATCAACAATTCTCTCTCTCTCTCTCTCTCTCTCTCTTTCTCTCTATCTCTCTCCGGCTGTGGCCATCAAAGTACTTATTTAATTAGGCACGATTTGGCTGGGATAGCCATGGACAGAGTCCATTGTTTCAGGTCTGTCCGCCCACCAATTGTCCAGGTTCCCATTGTTAGAATTGCTGTTGCTATGTTTGTTGTTGTTGTTGTTGTTATTGTTGTTTTGGCGTCTTCTGCTGTCGTTGCGGTCGCTCGTTCAGCAATTAGTCTGCGCGCATGCGTCGCTGGCTTCATTGTCAACTTCAGCTTTGTCGTCGTCATTGCTGTGGTTGTTGTTGTTGTTATTGTTGCTGTTGTTGCTGTTGTTGTCGTTGTCGCTTTCCCATATTCAAAGTATCGGGCGTAGTAAAAAGTTAATTAAATTCAATTAAAATGCGTCGCGAGTCTTCGATAAAATGTTATTCGCATTTCAAGGCTAATTCGACAGACGCTTTGACGCTTTGAAGAAGTGCCAACTTGTTCAAGGTTTTCTCAATGGAAATAGTGGACAAGAGGGCGTTGGCGGGGTATGGGCTGGGCAGACGTTACTCTGTCGATTTTTATGCGCTGCAAAGTTCATTTGTTCCGCAACATTAATGCCACATCTAAGCCTTAGTCGGCCACAAGGTGAAGTACACAGCGAGCCGAAGACATTGAGGCTTAGGCTCAGCAGCATTTGTAGCAGCAGCAGCAGCAGCTGTCCCATTTTGGTTGCATGTTGCATAAATACGAAATTAATACTAGACCCGAAAAATAATAATCATAAAAGCCGCTGGCAATGTAATAAAAATTATGTTGCTGCCACACAAAATGTCCAGACAGCTGGCACTTCATTGTGTGAGGCGACACCCACTCTGACTTCTTGCCACGCGAGTGGAGCTCGTGCGGCGTCAGCTGCGATGGCTGCCGCTTAATGAGTGAATAAATGAATGGCCAGCACGTTGCACGCTCCCCAACGACAAGGTGTCCCTCTGTGTGTGTGTGTGTGTGTGTTTGTGTGTTTGTGTGTGGCATGGGGCCATGCGGCCATGAAGCCACTAACAAAGCATTTAATGCTTTTATTTGCGGGTGGCAGGCCTGAAACTGACGACGTGGTTAAGGCCCTCCGCCCTCGACGTCGCCCTTCGCCCTCGCCTTGCCTGTGCAACATGTTGTTGCTCCAATTATGGTTTGACGCAGGCTCGCAAAGCTGCTGGCATGTCAAAAAAAAAAAAAAAGAAAACAGAGAGCGAAGGAATGGAAAACTGAAAACATCAACAACAAAATGGCAAAGAATTTAATTAAATTAAAGTTTCTCTGATTGAAAAGCTTTTACATATTAAATGGCTTCGGATTGTGTGGGCAGACCCTGTATAAAGTAATATGCTGAAGAAAATAATTAAAAATAAATATAAGAAAAATATAGGAAAAATGGAGAGAAATATAAAAATAAAATTGATATGCATGGAAAATATATGGAAAAGGAAAATGTAAAAAAGTAATCAATTTCATTTGCTGAAATTAAATTGAACTTAAAACACGTGCATTTTATGCAAAATGTATAGACCCTAGAGAAGATATAATTTTCTACTAATTTTAAACAGAGCTACAATCTATAAGAGTCAAACAAAAATACTTATTGATTTATTGATACCGAATGAGGAAACACTTACTATAAAGACGTTGATGATCTTTTTATATTTTTTTATATTTGTATTATATGTTATCAATTTTTGGAAAATCACACAATCTACGCGTGGAATATACAGACTCACAGACAACAAATTCAGTCTCTAGTTCTTATATCTTTGGAGATTGCTACGTTCAAACTCACGAATAAATATACAGACAGTCTCTACTCGTCACTCGGATGAGGAATATATATACGTTATGGGATCTACCACGTCTCCTTATGATACATACCATTATACCCCATTATACCACTGGATTCAGGGTATACAAAATTTCAATAATCTGAAAGTACTTCCCTACGGCATTAAGTCATCTAATAACATTTCACAGCTTGAATTTGTTTTTGACCGTGAGAATTAGCTGATCCAAAAAGCTTATAATTGGTCGTTTGATGTAACTATATTTCATATACATACATATATATTGAAATATATATGGAAATCGTTCTAACACACGTGTTGAATGGCTCACAGTTTGAATATAAATTAGACAATAACTCAATAAACGAGTCTTGCAATGCTTCAGATATACATAGGTACACTTATGCTATATGCTCTAAATATATGTATGTATATATCTTTGTCACATATCGGGCGACTTTCAGTTCTCAGCACGCTGATCGCAGGTCGCCTGGCCACACTCAATTGTGTGTTCATTACGAGCGAGTGCATCAGCTTTATTAGTTGGCCTGCTTTCGGTACGCTGCAAGTGGCACGAATGGGAGGCAACAGGCGGGCGCCGCAGCAATGGGCAATAAGAAGATGCCTCTCAAGAAACTACAGAAGAGCACCAGATGATGATGATGATGATGAGGATGGTGATGATGATGCCACAGAAATAGAAGTTGCGACTATGGCCAGCGATGTGGGCAGCAGGGATTGAAGCACTTCAAGGCGCTGTCTGACTTGTTGGCTTTGTTTAATGTCTGCCCAACGTTTGTTTAATTTGTCTACTTTGGCTCGTTTTCTTTTTGGGTCATGCAAAAAGGCATTCTTCAGCATACACTCGGCATACTCTGCATACATATACATATATATGTACAAGATTTTCTAGACAGTTTCATAAACGGCCGAGGCGCTACAATTTGATACAATATTTGCATTGTGTATCTATGAGGCTGTTCTGCGATAAGAAACGCTACCAGACCAGGCCAGAGCAGAGCAGAGCAGACCAACAGCTTATCAAAGCCTCTGGTGCCGGCTGCAAATCTAAGGCCCGAAAACGAAAACAAAAGACGACGAAGCGATGACGATAAAGAGGAAGAGTAAGAGTAAGAAGAAGATGAGAAAACAAATGTAGATAGTACCAGCCAGTTGGCACTCTTACGCGTAGCTCTCGCAGGTCCATAGGCAAAAGGGCCGTCTGCTATTGGCCATAAATTTGCTTTGTGGTCCAAATATAGTCAAGAGGCCTTGCCTCAAACACAGCCCAGAACCTTGTCTATCACGAGCAGCTGAAGTGCAGATAAGCAGGCAGGCAGTTGGGGCAGCTAATCAGCTAGTTGGCGTAGTGGTAAAAACTAGATCATTTATGAAGATCATTTCTAAGATATACGAAAAGAGAGAAATCATATAAACTTGAAAATGTACCAATATTTTTAATAAATCGAATGTAATGTAGTTAAAAAGTCTAATAGGTACAGTTCATGTTATATAGTATAAAATGCGTTTATAATATTTATTTTATTTGAAGTAAATAATTTACAAATTGAAGAAAGTCTATAAGAAATAGTCAATTAGCGATATTTAAGTTTAGGAATTATTAAAGATCTAGGAATATTTATTTATTATAGAACTGCTTTCTTCATACACATATATTTTTTTATATTATATATACATTATTATAGGCATATAATAAGATATTATCGACTTTTGTTCATTATTTTTGCTTTTGGTTGACTTGAATTTTTTTAAAACTTCAAAAGGGATTTGATTTTCTCGTTATCTACTTTCTATCTCTACCTTATATATGTATATGTTTTATCCCACATTCCAACAATTGCTTGTTATTCCAAGCCACTGCCCACTCAATGATTGGCTCGCCCTTTAGCAACTCATCGAATCAACATTACAAACTATTATTGTAGACAATTACAATTATTATTAACATTTGCCAAATGAAGCTTGCTTGCCTTAAGAACTGCAGTGCGCACAGACACACAGACAGACAGACAGACACACTCAACTGGACTACATAATAAAAATGGCTTTATGGCCATTGCTATTGATTCCAGCTGCTGGAGCTGTTGGCGCCCCCAGCAACAGTGGCTGGGAGCAGTTAGTTAGCTGCCTAATGTCGCTTGAGTGCTTATGTTGCGTCGTCCCGCTTAAATGTCTGCCGCATGCTCGTGCTCAGTCGTGGCGATGGTGCAACTTCCTTTTGGCCACACAAATCGTTGGCTATTTACAATGGCGTCCACCACTTGATGGTTACAGTTACACAATTCCTGTGCGCGCTGCTTGCCACGCCTCAGCCAGCAGAGGCTGGGACAGAGGCAGAGGCAGCAGCAGAGTTACATATGTATGCCAACTAAATAAATAGTAACGAGTACGTTCTCTGTGAGCATGTGTATATGTGTGTGTATGTAAGCACTCTCTACAGTGGCTGTCGGCGGCTACTTCATGTCGCGCACAATTGCCACTAATTTAACGCTGGTTTTTTCTTGCGCCTCTTTGCGCTGAGCTGCTTTCTTAAATCTCAAAGCTGACACTTTTATGCTGCTACTTACACACACATTACAGTCCACACACACACACACACACAGAGACAGAGAGCGGGAGAGAGAGACACTAATGCACACACTTAGATGGGGACTCTTGAGGGCATTACTAATCTGCGTCTTTTATAAAGCCCAAGTCAAAGCGAGGTCAGGCCATCATTGCGACTCGGGCGCGGACGCGGACTCGGACTCTGGAGTCGAACCGGCTTGACACTAAAGTATCTCTAATGAGACTTAAGCACTGTGCACTTCACACTCTACCCTCTGTAGTTGGACTTCTTTTCATTTCATTGCGTTTGTTTGGTTTTGTTTTTGTTTTTTGTTTTTGCACGATTTATGTGGCCAAATCTAATGCGCCCCCTGGCGGCACGCAGCTCAGACAGAACTGTTCTTGAAAAACAATCATCGAAGCAACAGCAGCAGCAGCAACAACAACAACAACAACAACAACAACAACAACAACAACATCAGCAAAGACTCTAAAAGTTAAATGCCTTCTCAACTATTATGATAGAAAGAGCAAGTGTCATATATACGTATGTATGCTTGTACATGTACTTGCTCTCGCTCTCTCCCATTTCCATTCCCATTCACATTCACTGTTTCGTCTATCGCACTCTCTGTTTGCATAATGCATTGTAAAGATCAAAATCAACTTGGGCCAGCCAACGATAAGAATCTCAAGTGCAAAGCAGCTAGCGAAGCGTTCGACAAAAACCAACACAAATGTATCTGTGAAATTGTTATTATTATTGTTGTTGTTGTTGTTGTTGCTGCTGTTGTATCTGCTGCTTGTGTTGGCTCGTTTACAGCCTTCTTTGCTGCCTCAGTAGTCGCTGCTGCCATTTGAATAAGTATTTTTCATTGAATTTCGTTGGCTTGTGGAAATTTTCAGCAGTCGCAAACACACAAACAGCATGAAAGAGTAGGAGAGAGGGAGAGAGCGGGCGGAGAGCGCGTGAGAGCAGTAGTAGTGAGAGCAACAGAGGAAAGACGAACAAGAAGAAGAAGTAGCAGAAAAAACAAAAGTAATTAAGATGCACGAGGCAAACGGCGGAAGCAAAAAGATGGCGGACTTAAATGTGGGCGGCTTGGTGCCGACTAGCCATTGAGGCGGGACAATAGTTATAGGCACGGCGTGTGGGCGGGGGGCTAGTTGTTGCGGTGCGCAGAGCCATATTGTCTCATACAGTTGTTATTGTCAGATCTACCCCTGGACGCTCGCTGGAAAAGCTCGCCATGTTGTTGCTGCTGCTGCTGCTGCTGCTGCTGCTGCCGTTTCACATGAACAATTCGTGGCGATAATTTATAAAATAAATGAAATGCACTTCATGGCGACTTGGCTGGCGACCTCCCCGGCAGATTCAAGTCGCTCCCAAAGCTGTTGCCGTAATTAATCTGTGTGCGCTGTGCGGTTTTGACGTGCTTTGAATAGTCATAGAACCAGCAGCAGCAGCCATTGAGTGAGAGAGCGCGGGAGATAGAAGGAGAGAGGGATATAGAGAACCGCCAACAATAATGGCTGGATGATCATCATCATCATCAGCATCAGCGGCAGCAGCAGCCACGTCTTTGTGTGGGCTGAGAATTGTGTGTGCCCCCCGACACAAAAGGCCAAACACACAAGTCCTACCCCCCTCCTCTCTTATACAAATGATTAGCAATAACTGATGCTACCTTCTCTTATACATATTTGCTTCTTATTCTTCTTTTATTATTCTTTTTTTTTTTGACAGACAGCATAGAATGAGTGGCTCGCAGAATGCACAGTGACAAGTCAAACAAAAGTGAAGAAAATAACAAATGAGCCACAACAACAACAGCAACAGCAAGAGGAACAGCAATAAAAGCAAAAGCGAAACGAACAACTTCAAATGAAATCAAAAGTGCAAATGACAACAAAAGCCAAAGCTGCGCTCAGGTTTGCCGAATACCAAAGACCAGCTGAAGACAGACAGAGAGAGAGAGAGGCCGAACAAGAAGTTCATGAAGAGGCGAAGACAAGAAGCGGTATAACAAGAACAGCTATGTGAAGCACGAAATGTAAATCATTTGCACAAAAGCACCAACAGCAAAAACCAACGGCGGACAATAATCAATTGAAGTGTCTGTCTCTCTATACGCTCTGCACTAACAATTGAAGCGGGTAGCATAGCAAGGGCGTGCTGTTCGTAACAGTCGATGGAGAGTTAAATAGGAGAAGAGCTGATAAATACGCTGGAAATGTTATATAATTTAAAGTGCTAAAATCAGAAAGTAACAAAATATATTTATTTATAGAAATTTGTATGCAATTATTTATTACTTAAGTATGAGTGGGTGAAAGAGAGGGAGAGAGAGTTAATTTTTCGGTGTGTTAATGAAAAATTAAACACTTTTTGCCTTTTTTCGGTCTGTTCGTTCGTTGATGAAGGGAGTGTGACTGAGGTGTTTGGTTAGTTACCAGTCAATGAGGGCGGCGCCAGCGGCGTGGCAGCGGCAGCGGCAGAGGCAGCGTCAGCAGCAGCAGCAGCAGCAACGTCAACCACATAAAGTGGAAGACAAGTGGCAGCATGGACAAGTGCCATAGAAATTACGTTTGTATATCTCGCTGTGTGTTTGTATATCTATACATGTATGTGTTTGTATGTATGGCTTGATATATATGTGAGGGTGTGTGCGAGTATTGCACAAGCAAAAACGAAAGAACGTAACGCAAAATGCACGAGACCAAAGCAAATCGGCAGCCAAAGAAGCCAACGAAGACAGCAGAGACATTGGCAGCGCAAAACGAAGACGAGGAAGAAGCAGAAGCAAAAGTATGAGCATGCCAAAGCGCAAAGGCAAAAAACCAAACTCAAGCACGCACTTCAGACGAAGAAGAGTCGGGACGGACTGATAGACAAATGGACAAACCATTTTGTTGTTGCTGCCGACGCCGTTGATTTTGCCATTGCTGTTGCTTCTGAATCTGCTGCCGCTGCGCTGCTGCCGTTGCTGCTGGCTGTCGTCGGCCATTGGGGGGACGTCAGGTGCGGAAATGCCATAACCATTGAGCTGATGACGTCCATTTTTTAGTTGTTGTGCACGTTCCGGCAGCGAGAATAACAACGGCGGCAACTGTCCAAAGTGGAGCGGCCCAAGAAGAAATCGTCGTAGTCCGTTCGTCTATCTGTCTGTCCAGCTGTCCGTCAGTTAGTAGTTGGCGTTGACAGTTCAAGTGTTTACCAGCAGCAGCAGCAGCCGCAGCTGCGAGTCAATTTTAATGCAATAATAAACTACGTAATTGGGATTTTAGTTATTTTAAATGTTTGTCTAGCTCATAAGCGCAAGAACTCAATTAAAATGGAATTTTCAATCAAACTTGAATATGATTATAGTGTATTATATTAAAGCAATAGCAATAAGTTAATGGAATTCATTTTGACTGGGATAAGAGTTTTCAATGGGCTAAAATATATTGTATATATTTATCAGTATATCACTAAGCTAAACGGTATTAATATAAGATGAAAGATGAACATGTTAAGATATATGTTCGTTAATATTTGTTGTTATTTTAGTTCAAGTTTCTTTTCTATTATTGTGTGAAGCCCTGAAAACTTAGAGAATATGAGCTAAGAATTCCGGATGCCTTTATATCGCTTAAGCATTATTATTCGAAAAAAATAAACAGTTTATAGAAATAGAAAGAGAGATTAAAGGCCTATCAAACTCTGCTATAAATTGAATGCAGTTTCGACTTATTTATTATGATAATCGTTGATCAAGCAAAAGCCGCTAAGCAACCTCATACCCTATTTAAGCACTGATTAACCAACACTTAATGCATTCACAACACTGACCACAACACTAAAATCGCCCACTAATCAACAATTGAAACTCATCTGAATGCTTCAAATGCATTCAAATATCATTTGAATAAGCAATTTAATTAAAAGCATAAATATAATAGATTTGCGAATCTAGTATATTCGCATCGCATTTACAACTGGCCACGCTAATGAAGTGGCTATAATGGCGTTAATTGTGCGAGGGTATTACAAAATTGGTTATTAAGCTGCCACTCAGATGGCAAATAAATAGCATTTGAAAAATGAACAATAAAACAATTAGCAATTGTAGTTTTTGAATATCAATAAAACATAACAGCAATTAAAATGTCACTGGCGAAAAATCACTAGACAGACACACACACACATGTAGAGTGAGAGAGAGAGAGAGAGAGGGGGGCACACACAGATACATTTGCTTGCACACTTCAAGATACGCATAGTAGTTGGAGATACTTATGAAGCGCACAGCGCTTGACATTGTAAAATCTATCTCTGTGTGCATGTGTGTGTTGTGTGTGTGTGAGAGCTTCTGTGTGCTTGTTTGTTTGCTTGTTTGTATTTGTGGCTGTGTATATGTTTAATTTAATTGCCAATGATACGCGTCATTCAAAGCGCAAAGCGATACATTACGATGCTATCTATGACGGAGTCAAAGGCAGGGTAAATACACATACATATGTATGTATACATATATACTACTTGAAGTACTTTTTTTAATACTCTATGGCTGCGACAAAGATCTTTATCACATAGTTTGAGCAGCGCTTAAAATAACTGAGTTAAATTATGTTAACTTTTTTCTTTGGAAATTTCCTATAAACTTTTTCAAGAAAAATCTTAAGATTTTCAAAGACTTGTTTTAAAAATCTATATACTACGTAAATATATATTTATATATGTGATAATATATTAGAAGCTTTTTCAGTGCATTTGCAGCTCGTCTTCATTTATTTATTTTTCCTCTTTAGATTTCTTTATGTATTTATATATTTGTTATTTTTAACGCGTTTAGCGCAAAACGATATTTCGATTGGGGGGCACATTTGATGGACTTTCCTTGAGCGTAGAACAACGCCATGCGCTGACTGACTGGCTGAGGGACAGAGAGGTGATGAGATAGATGGACAGACAGACGGAATGATTGGCTGACAGAATGACTGAGTGACAGCGCAAGACTAACTACTTCCCCGACTGGCTACTGGCTTTGAGTAGCCGCTAATTGTTAATTTACAATGATTTCAAACAGAAGATAAATTGTGAAATAATTCAAGAAATTTATAGAAAAATGTAGAGTGATGTATATTATGCATTATATATAGTATGTGCAAAAAAGTTATATCAAATTTATTCATAATGAGATATTTCATTATATTCACTAATAGTCAATTAATTGACAATACATTTTAAGTTTTAGATTAACAAGTTTTTAATGCGTTTAACTGATATTAAATAAATAAATAAATAAATAAATTAGATAAATCTTCCATAAAATAATATAATATAATATATATATTTAATGTAAAAAAATGTTGTGTATTTTTTGTATGCATACATATATATTTAATTAATATTAAATATATAAATAAATAAAAAAATTAGATAAATCTTCCATATAATAATATAATATAATTTATATTTAATGGTAATAATTTTTTTGTATTCTTTGTATACATATATATTTATCTAAAATAAATAAGAATAATCACAAATGAAATAAAAGAACGACTAGGAAGCAACACTACACTATATTCAGGGTATCTTATAGTCGTGCACATCCCTTGAGTTCACTTACATCACTTTTACTTCTATTCTCAATACTTTTACCGTTGCGCATTGCTTTTCACCTTGCGAAGTGAACAAATGAATCATTGTCTGCAGCAGAGATTGCGAAATAAGCTTTTAATGTGCGCATCTGTAGAGCCGAGCAACATTTAATTAAAGCTGCCAGCATTGGATTGGATTTGGGATTGGGATGGGGATGGGGATTGGGATGCGGATTTGATAGGTGGGTAGCTAGATGGGTAGATAGATTGGTTGGCTGACTGGCTGGCTGGTTGCAGTGAAGCGTTAAGTTTCGCATTGTTGATTGCTGTTTTGTGTGAGCTTCACTTGCCATTAGAAATGTGTCGCCATGGAGAGGAAGCGCTGCGCTGCTCTGCTCTGCTCTGCTCTGTTCTGCTGCTATCGTTGCCAGCCGATCTGGTGTTAAATTTAATTTATGGCAACGCTGCATGCTCTACATATTTTGCCATCGGTCTAGCTACATGTGTGTGTGTCGTCAATAGTCGAAGGTGTGCCCCCTGTTGAACGTTTGGGTCAAACTGTTGGCGTAGCTCCCAATCGCTAATTGTCATCGACACGGGCCTTTGTTGTTAACTGGAATATGGGAATGGCACTTGGAATTGTTGACTATATCTATGAGTGAGTCAAACGGGCAGCTGTTGCTGTTGTTGCTGCTGCTGCTGCTGAGTTGCTGCTGCTTCTGATCTCCAGTTGTCTGAGCTGCGTGTCTCATGCTATCTGACCAAAATTATCAGCGGCAACGGCGACGACCTCGTTTTTCACAGCTTCTTCAGCGTATTCAACTAGTCTCATCTTTGCTGCTGCTGTTGCCGTTGCTGCTGCTGCTGCTGTGCAGCGCGCATTTATTCAATTTATTTCTATTGCCTGGACGGTCTTCGTCTTTGGGCTTTGGCCAATTGTCATTGTACTAATTCCATTAAATGATGGCAGCGCCGACGCTTGCGTGCTTGTGTAATTGAAGAGCTCATCACAGAAAAGCAGCAACAGCAACAGCAGCAACAACAACTCGATGGATTGCTCGTTCCATGCTTCATTGAATGTACTACATAAGTACTAAGCACACACATACATACACAAATACACATATGTATGTATGTATGTATCGCCTGCTTTGCGTGCTCGAGTGTCAGTTTGTCTATTGAGACATTTGACGCCTTCGCTCGCTGTTATCAGAGTATTTGAAATTCTTTCAAATTGCTACGCCTGCTGCTGCTGCTGCGCTTTGCTGCCTGCCCAGCGATTGCCATACGCCGCCTAGCCCACACACACATATAAATATATACATATATATATACTTTTCCAGTGCTTATCGTGGCGAGGGCAACTGCGAAGCAGCCGAAACGAGGTCGTCGTCGTCGTCGTTGCCGTCGTCGAATGCAATTTTCTAATAATTTTTTGCCATTGTATAAGTGTGTGTGTGTGCTTGTCTGTGTGCGTGTATGTATGTGTGTGTGGCACTTGTAATCACCATTAAAAACGCTTCAGAGTTCAGCTGCTTGCAGCTTCCTTTGAGTTGCACTGCTGCCCCTTGGCACCATGTTCACATTTGCCACCCTTGGCAGCCCCTTCTTGGCCCGCCCCCTGCCATCGACTTTTAATGTTTAGACACACACATACATATATACGCGTATATGTATATGTTAAATCTGACCTAATTTGCGTGCACAAAACTTTGCGCTTAAATGAATTCGCATAATTAGATGCAGCAGCAACATCAGCAGCAGCAGCAGCAGCAGCAGCAGCAGCAACAGCAGCAGGAGATGCAACAGCAGCTGCATCGAGCTCTGTTATGTAATTGCAAGTGCGTACGAAGCAGACATGAAACTTGCTTTCAAACTGTTTTCCATATGAAAATCGTTAATTACAACACTTTGTTTGCTATTTTTCTCATTATGATACGAATTTTATTGGCGTTTTCTTATGAGGATATTAGATCTTTCTTTAGATAGTCTTTAAAGAGTTTACAGAAATTTTTACATTTTTATATATTTCATGTTCCAAATTAAATATTCTATATATATACACATATTTTTAAGATAGGTTAATATTTATGGAGTTTTTTTTACAGAAGTTCTTCCACCTCGTGCTTGTGGTACATACAAATTAATTTAATTTAATTACTTTGCAATGATAGCACAATTTTCATGCATATAGAGACTTTCTTTGAGTTGTTCGTACCCAGAGCCAAGTTGCATCTGGCTACTACAAGTAATTCACAGTTTACTGGACACACATCCTTCTCCCCTTTAGGTAGTGCTCAATCTATCCGTAAATACAGTCAGTTTGTATGGCTCCTCAAATATCAACCAATGCGAATGACACTTCTCTCAGCCAAATTACAATACACCAAGTTCAAATACAATTTGCAATATTTGTATAGAAGCCAAAGTCGGTTCAGCTGCTGCTCCTCAAATAGCTGCGAATGCCTAGCCCAGGTGGGGGTAAGTGATTTGACCAGAGATTAATTTGGGCTATATTAAGAATTCATGAATTTGGCTTGCAGCTATTAGCCAGAAGCAGGAAATGTATAAAGGGAGGAGCGGAGAGTAAGATGGAGAATGAAAGAGAGAGAGAGAGAGTGAGATAACTAAAACGTCAGTGAGGGAGATAGAAAAAGAAGTAAAGAGAGAGAGAGAGAGAGAGGAAAAAGATACAGCATGATAAAACGGGAGAGAGAGGGATATAGGGAAGGTGATTAAAGAAGAACAGAGAGAGAGAGAGAGAGAGAGAGAGAGAGAGAGAGAGAGAAAACAATGGAGACGTGCAGAGACAGGGACAGAAACTGATGAATAAAGGGAGAGAGAGGGAGAGCAATACACACAGAGAGGATTAGAAGGAGAGATGGTAGGAAGTTGAGAATGATGGAGAGAGAGGGCGAGAGAGGGGAAGAAGAAAACAAGCAGAGCAAAAGTAAAGAGAGAAACAAAGACAGATAAAGAGAAACCGAGGGATATCATAAAATATCATAAATGAGTGCGAATGGAAATGGAATCAACTGATTTAAGACTGGAATACTAATATAGAATCAATATAGCAGACTCGTCAATCTGCTTGCCTCTACTACATAAACCAAAAGCAGCAACTCCTCCTCCCCTCCCCATCCGTTCCTTCACATAGACAACTTAAATCTATAATAAGTGAATCCATTTACAGCTTAATGCCGAGCTCCACCTGCCGCCAATACCAGGGCCCGATGTGTGTCCACTTGGAGCATAGCATAAATTCCACAGATGGAATGTAATACAGATAACTCGCATGCGGCATATTTGAGCAGACACCACAAAAATGGATGCCGCCAACGTGGCCGCCACAGAAATTCGAGTGGCAAATGGCTTTTGGCTGACACAAATGTCAACCGCAGTGGAGCAAGGCGGCCGGGCGGGGGAGGCTGGCGGGAGGGGTTCGTTTGTCGTGGGGCGGTAGGGTTTTGGGTCAGAGTGACCACAAACGCGTTGACCACTTTTGTGCATTTGTGCGGCTCATTGGAGTTGGCTTTTAGGGGCCCGCTACGCGGCCGGTGGCCATGGCCCCGGCTCGTTAACAGTTCTTAAAAAAAACTGGGCAAAACTTTGTGAAAATTGCCTGTCATGCGTTTTATTTTCACTAAGCACAAAAGTTTGCCCCCGAGCAACAAGAAAAATTAAGACACTTAACGCTTTTTTCATTACGCTATTGTCAATGGGCGTGCCCCCTTCTGCCGATCTCTCTCTCCCTCTCCCACCCGCTCTCCCATTTTTGGCACAACTGTGGCCAAGACACGGCTTGTGGCAAGTACAGCTTTGTTTGTCCAGACGCTGGCGACACACGTTTCAACAAATCTTCGCTAGATGTTGTTGTTGTTGGCATTGTTGCTGTTTTGTGGGTTTTCCGAAAGACTTGGCAACTCCGCCCGCACTCAATTGGCCCGGCCTATGTGCGTGGAAATTTGATAAACTGCTTTTCGACTTTATTGCTGCTCTGGCAGAATTCTAAAGAAATGCGTCTTTTTTATTTGCTATTGCCAATTGGGGGTATTCCTTATTCGTATATATATATATTTTTATTTACTTTTATGTGTTTATTATTTGACGCTGGCTTTGCTGCTATCCCAAGCGCAAAATTGAGACATTTTCTGTTGCGAAAAGGTTTTCGATTGGGTGGTGTGCGTGAGGGAGGGGGTGGGACTGGGAGGAAGCGGCTGCTGTTAGCCTTGGGGCTTTCCATTCTCGCTTTTTTTTTTCTTCAGTTTAATTTCTTGATGTGAGTTTTTGCGGTTTTCTATTTACTTATTTGTGTGTGTTTTCTTTTAAGTAAATCATAGTGACCATAGTAGCCCTGGGGCTGGGGGAATAGCCCAGCGACGGAAATAATTTTCAGGGGAATTACGAGTGGACACGTGGATTACTCCAGCTGCTATAATATAAATATTAGCACATATACATATAAGAGAGCAGCCTTGAAATAGTAATGTGAAATGTTTTTTTTAGAAGGAATGACAGGAAATTTGTGTGGAATCTGATTTAAATGCGATTATATGCTTGGCTTTCTTCTAGGAATTTCACTTGAGGTTCGATGTGGTTCAGTT
>NW_022045973.1:0-12203 GCF_001654015.2 Drosophila navojoa
TATATATATATATATATATATATATATATATATCAGTATCTGTATCTATATGTGTATCTGTATCTGTATCTACATATATCTTTATTTACATATGTATCTTTATATGTATATGTATCTGTATCTGTACAGCTGGGTCGGTATCTGTATCTTTATATGTATACGTATATTAATATGTATATGTATCTTTATATGTATCTGTATGTGTATCTGTATCTGTATCTGTATCGGTATCGGTATCTGGGTCTGTATCTGTATCTTTATATGCATATGTATCTTTATGTGTATATGTATCTGCATGTATACCATTACCTTTTTATCTGTATAAGTATCTTTACCTTTTTATTCGTGTCTAGTATCAGTATAGAGCTTTCGATTTTATATAGCAGCATGAATTTTTTATTTGTTTATCATTCGGTATACAAGACGTTGACCCTAACGTTCGATACGTACGATAAACATTTCGTACTCAATGCGAAATTTTCTTTCGGCCCCTTTGTCTTCTTCTTTTCTTTCTTTTTTTTTTTTTTTAGATTAGCCGGCAAAAACGAGTGGATTAACCGGTTTTCACTTGGCTTATTGTTGTCTCGGTTGACGTTTCTGTTGTTGTTATTGTTGTTGTTTGCTTTTGGTTGCTTCACACAGCTAATTAGCTGAGTAGTTGTTGCTGTGTGTCTGCTGGCTTGGAGAGCTGCCCGCCCGTATTTTGTAATGCTTGACCAGCAAATTAAGGCAAGTGGCTTCTAATTGCCATACTACATTATTTATTGTTTCGTGTGTTATTTTTAGATGAAGCTTGACTTTTATTTTGCTAATATTACACATCTATTTGGGTTGTTAATAGACGAAAAATCTTTAATATACCTTAATTATTGCTGGAATATATTTAGTTACTATTTTAAAATTTCATTTTCCACTAATGATTTTTTATTTATATTTATTTATGGTTCTTTTTCCTTTTTTTTAAATATTTATATATGATTTAAATTAAAAAAATAAATTTTCCATATATGTATGTATGTATATACATGTATAAATATATTTATATACATGCGTACACTTGTTTAATAAGCCCTGCACCCAAATAGCACTTGACTGTGAACACAACAATAATTAGAGTCATACAAAAGCCACAATAATACAGATAGAACTCGGCGTGGGGCGCAAGAGTATTGTGTAGAGTGCAGAGCTGAGGGCGTTACGAATGCCCAAGACCCATAGACAATAACATTGAAATAAATGCTCAATCATGCAGAAATTAAGTTAACATTTTCATAAAAGCACACAAATAATTACGCTCTCTGTGTGGGGGTTTGGGGGTGGCATGAGTAAAGAGGGTGGGTTTGGTATACGATTCCTTTTTGTACTCTTATAATTTTAGTACCCACTTTCCTAATTACTTGGCATTGTTCTTTGTATTACTCTTATTTCACAAACGACGACTGCATTTAATCGCTTTGCTTATTTATGTGCGTCTGTTATGTGCCTCTGTGTGGACGTATTTATGTGTGTGCGTGTGTGTGTATACAGATGAAATTTATGGTTAGCTTTACTCAAATGGGTTTTTCCTCAGAATTTTATTGAATTTAATTTGCCTTCTAATTTGAGAATTTTTTCTTATGTATTTTGCAGTCAGCCTTAATGGCTTTTATATATTGATTCGTATAAATTTAATATTAACATGCCAAGAAAAAAATTATGTAATACTAATAAACTATTATTAGTATTTTTCTTCTTTATTTTATTTTTATTATTACAACCAATATTACTTTTGATAATTTTGTAAATTAAAAATAAATAATTTAATTGTTCGTTTACTTGTTATATTTGATATTTTCTTCCATTTATTCGGGTAAAGTTCTATTTAGTTTTTTTTTTTTTTTTTTTCATTTTAAATTTTTTTAAGAATAATAGAAAATCTATGCATATTTTTATTACCTTTTTTTTATTTTATTGCAAATCTGTGTTTATTTATTCATTTTTCAAAATTTATTTTACAATAAATGAACTTTTTTCCTTTGAGATTGAGATTATTGAGATTACAATATTCATTTTCTAGCAGCTTTTTTATTTTTTTTTTTTAAATTTTTTTTTTTTTTATTTTATTTATTTATTTATTTTTTTATTTTTTTTTTTTTTTTGTTCTCTTCATCTTTTACTTTAATTGAATGCCTGCAAAAAATAGTATTTCCTTTCTAGGCCCATCTGTGCGTCATGTTCTAAGGCTCTCAACAAATTTCTTTGTAAACTTTCAACAAAATATAAGCGAAACACTTTACTTTTAAGGCCATAGAACTTTGTTACAGCTACAAAATTTTACAGCTTCTACAAAACGTGCCTCACAATCAAGGTTTTAGCAACAGCAACCGCAGCGACAGCGGGAGCTACCATGACAGCAGCCGTCTTTGCAGGTGAAACAATAGATACGCTTTGCTCAGCCCGCAGGTGTCAAGGTCTTCACAATAGCAGCCAGTTGTCTCATGCAGATATATCTATCTACCTATATACCTATATATATACACAGATGTATCTATACATTCCGGCATATATTAACGAACTGACTGTGTGAAACTGAGATCCGAACAAAGCTCATGTTAAATAACGCTCGAGTTGAGTCATACGAGAGTTATGTGTACGGAAATCAAATAAAAAACCGAATATATATATATGGATCACGTATTCTTACGACTTTTGGAGAATGAGAAAAATGTAAATCTTAAAAAGGCGTTGAGTACGATTCCATGAAAACAACGTTTATATCATATGTTGTTTATTATACTTTAAAAATCCATTAATAAATGAACAACAAACGGGCATCTTTAAATTATGTAAATACATTCTTTTATATTTGCACACAAGATCACTTACCATTTACGATGATAATGAAAATGATCGACATGAAAACTATATTTAATCCACATGTTGATGACATTATATGCAAATGGTATCCAACGTGTCGAAAGATGTGAAATCCTTAAGTTTTCTGAATTTAATATTTTTTTATTTTTATATATTTTTATTCACTTCTATTGGCAGTAGTTTAATTTGATTTTGGTTGTGAGAGTTTTGATCGAATCTCACCTAACTGCAACAAATTTCCACTTTAACTTGATTTCCATTTAAAATTTACTATTTTCACACATATCCACACACGCACACATATAAGAGCACCATCAAATTTTACACCACTTTTAGCACTCACGAACTTTTGTTTACTATTATTATTACTTTTTTTTTCTCCTTTTTTTTTTGGGTTTTATGATTCTTTATTTAATGCGATCTTATTTGAACACCCGTCACGTACACTGTAACAATTTTATATATAATGATTTATGATTTTTATACATCACTTTTCACTTTTTCGCTACTATTATTATATATTCCTCCTCTTTTTTAATTTTTTCCCGTAAAAATCAATGGAAAAGAAAACGAAAAACCGAGAAGAAAAAAATCACCGCAACGCGTTCGAAACGAAATTTACAGTTTTAAAATTTTTAACAAAGTTGTTGCTGTTATTGTTGTTGGAGATGTTTTTGCGGTTATTGTAGCAGAGCTGTAAAATAAGAAGATAAGAAAGAGGTAAGTGGGGAGCAATGTGAATGCAGCAGCTGTTGCTTGCGTGAGTGTCTTTCGAGTTCTTGGCTGTCTCAAGTCGTCAGCGTAAGAGAGATAGACAATATAAGTATTGAGTGGTGAACTAGGTAACATACACGTAAACACACACACCGCCAAATATTTGAATTTATGCTTTATATTTAATAGCGGCTGGTTTAATATTTTTTAATATCTACAGCAAAAATAATATATTACAATCACCACTCTCTTCTATACTCATTAAATAAACATAAACTAGAATATAAAACACTCACAAACATGACTCAAAACAAAACTCACTCAACAGAACCAATTGAGTACGCGCACAATCGAGAGACGCCACGACAGAGTGAGAGAGTGAAAGAGTGAAGTTAAGCAAAAGAGAGCGCATACTCATTGCAATTGCATAGAATTTTTATGTTATTGTTGATTGTGCGCGTTTATTTTGTTATTGTTGCTGCGGCATAAACAAATGACTTGTTTTAAAATAAAACACCGAACTATAACAAATATAAACCAAAATAAAAGCATACTGATTGGAATTGGATAAAAATTTATGTTAATATTTCGGATTTTTTTCTGCGGTACAAACAATGAAGGCGCTGTTCAAACAGCCGCCGCTATAAACAAACATTTTTGTATTTATATTTTCACATATTTGGGTGTGATTTTAGATTCTAAAAAGGTTTACATTTCACAGTTTTGTGATGCTAATTAAATATTGTTATGCCGCGTTACTCATTGCCTGTTACACACACAGGCACGCACATTCACTCAGTCACTCACTCACACACACAAACACACGCGAGCATACTTACATGTTTGCTTATGCTTTGTGTATGTTGTTCTCTTATGTTGTTGTTTTTGTGCGCGCATTAAATGCGTTGAAATGCAGCCATTTTGTCTTGCAATTGGCACTCACACACACGTTCGGCTGTTGCGATTTTGTGTATTATTTATTGGTTTAATCGCCAGCCACGAATCGCTAAAATAGCCGCCGCATATTCATGTTATTGGATTTTTTAGATCTTGTTAATTTGTTAATCCAAAAACACGCACAAACACAGAAACACGCGCGACGCAACGACGAATCATCAACGGCTTTCCCGAGATTTTACTACGCAACCGACGCACGACCTACCCGTCCAATGGTCTTTTTTGAACTCAAGAGCGCGACCAGAACATAAACAGTTTACCCTCATTTCATGTTATTAAACATTTGCCTTTTTGAGTACAACAGCATGTTAGACCGCTGTTAATAAACACCTCGATGGCGGGCAATTTATTTATTGCATATTTATGATAAAGAGAGGAGCAGTTATCAAATTTTTTATTTCAGATTTAATTATTTTTTCTCAAAATACTTAAATAATTGTAAGATTAACTAATTGTGGGACATTTATACGACAAGTGGTGGAACATTTTGTATAAAATCTTTGGTATTTTTACATAGCCAACTACGGTCACATTGCACTTGTAGAGCAACTCTGTTTTCATATGAAGCAATAATTTTTGAGCAGCTTGGCGTCGTTATAAGTAAAATTTATTAACAATATACAAACAAAGCGCCTGACTTGTTAATTTAAACAGTAAAATAAACTGTATATGAAATGGCTCAAATCTGGATGGACAACGAAAATGCGGGTGCACACAGTAAGTGAAAAAAAAACGCGGAAAATACGCAGTGTTCTTTCTTAGCGCCGTAAATTGAAAATTCGTAACTTATATCTTTTTAGTGTTGCCCCGTTCAGCGCGCAAAGCCATGGGCGACAATTCACTGCAGCAGTCCGCAAAGAAGAGCGTGCTTGGCAAGTTGGACAACATGTTGAACAATAAATCGCATATGACGCCCTTCAAAGGCGCCAACACGAAATTTCCCGCTAGTTGCGCGCCAAAAATTTCCCTTTGCAAAGAAACGCTGCAGAAACAGCATCGGAAGCTGCCCCAAAAGGCGGCGGCGTCCCAGCAGCTGCTGGAGGCGCAGTTCAAGGCGCCGCAGTCGGTGCCGAATGTGGCGAACGATCTTTATGCTAAATCTGCCGACTCCACTAATGACTTCGATTTATACGATTATATGGATTTCCCCTCAGAGAAATGCTTAAACAATTGCCAGAAACGTGAGTTCAATTAATTTAGTATATAATATTCCATTGTCCTATTCTCTCCTATTCTACACGGTTACATTCTCCTCTGTAATTTTTCTTCCCTCTTTCTCTTTTCTTTCACATTCTTCCGCATTATTCTCTGTTATTCTCTTCTCCCTTTTTTTCTCTCATAATCCTTCGTTCTTTTTTTTGCTACTCTTTTTTATTCTGCCCTTTATTTTCACTTTCTTTCCACATCATTCTCTTTTATTCTTCCGATTCTTCCTCCTTTTAATTTCTTTCTCTTTCCTTATTTTCTCGTTTGTTGTCTTTCCACTTCTTCTTGTCTCTCCTCAACACTCACACCATCCTCTGTTACTGCTCTATTCATCTTTTCCTTATCAAGTCTTCTGTTCTCATCTCATCTCATCTTTCAGCAATCACATTTAAGAATTTCGAACCCATGATCAATGAGGAGCTCATATCTAAATTACTGAACACAATGGAAACGGATGAGGAAATTGTGGAAGATATCCCTATTCATCTCGATTTTGATGCTGACGATATAGACTGCCAGCCAATAACATATAAATCGAATGAAATCGAACCTCTTAAAGAAGATATATTCAATCCTCCGTTGCCATCTTATTCATATTTCACAGACTTCGAGTGGGAGCTTTAACAGAAAATCCTCACTAAATATGTTAGAATCAATTTTGTTTTAGTCATAATTTCTATATTTAAGTTAAAAAGAGACGAAAATTAGTTGTTAGCTGTACGAAGTATTTCTGTTATATGATATAGTTCTTCAATTTGACAAAGCTGTATGCATTTATGTAATAATTCAAATTTAGTATTATCCATTATTAACTAGAATTTTGAACTTAAATAGTTTTGATTTCAATGCGAAAAATTGTTTATTAATGTAGCGCATTTTGTTTGTAATTTGTATTAATAAAAATGTAACAAAACTTATATAAGCTCTTTATATTTGAGTCTCTTGAAATCCAAACTAATTTTAACTAGACTAAGATTTATAAACTTCCCTTTCATATATCATATATCATGCATGAATCCAATCTTATCTTAGTTATTTATCGTAATTATCTATTTATATGTCATGTCGAGGCTATAACGGCATATCTGGTACACCGAAATTTATATGCACGTAATATAATATCTATAAGCTGTAAGAAGCTGAAATTCAATCTAGAATATTCTTTAGAATCCCCAGAATATTCCTGGCAGAACACAATCTTTTATCTCAAATATTTAATAGGATTATTATACCCAACTGTTCAAGCATTTATTCTATTGGATTCTATTTAGTGAAAGCCCAAATTATAGTTCAACAGATATAAGTAAAAACAATACATACATATTTTCTGTTTATTCTAGCTCAGTGGGAATGGAATGGGAATATTCCATTATCCATTAATTAAAACATATAAATATCTCATATTATTTATATAATTTGTATTTGTTTATGGTTCATGGACTCAGCTTAAATCAGAAAACAAAACGTTTCGCTTAATTATTTAGTTAAGAGAGAGTTCTTTCTCTGTTCTTTAACTTAAGGATTTGCATAAATATACACTTGCAAAAATACAAAAATGTTCAGATACTGGAAATATTACAAGAGGTTAAATGCTTATATAAATAAAAACAAAGACGATTACACAACAAAAACAGGACAATAAAATAGAGACTAACGGAACGGAACGATCTTTGAATTGCTATAGATTTCATAAATCCGACAGCAATCGGTCAAGGGGCTCTCAGTACACCCAGATGTGCTCGAGTATACCGTTATCCAGCTGATCGGCGGGCAGCGCCTTGAGCGTACGCAACGTCTCCATGTAGAAGGTCAGCTCCGAGGTAACAACTCCGTGCTGCGGCCCCCCATTATTGTAGACATTCAGCTTGAGCAGCTGCTCCCGCAGCTTGTCCTTGAAATTGCGATGCACCACACCATAGATCTCATGGATCTGTGCCTCCGGCAGCACTCCGGCGATCGCCTCATGCAGCTTGACCAAATGCCTGGAAATATGACGAAATGTTTGCGAAGGAATCGGCGGCCGAGCATCCCATGCCTCCAGCTGTGCCGCAATCCGTTCCGATACGATGCCATGGATCTTATGCTCGATCTCCTTGATATGACCCTGATAGTCCCGCTCGATCGCCTCGTACCCGCTCATGCTCTCGAAATGATCCCGCAGCCGGGGCAGCAAATAGAGCACCAGCTGGAGCGCCCGCGACACCAGCGCCAGGTTCGTGCTCGTGATCGTCTTCAGTCCGGCCACGCGCATCGCTCCGGCGCCAATGATCAGCTGGCAGCTGCGCGAATTGAAGCAGCGCAAGAGATCTATGACGTTCCGTGAGTGGTATCCGGCCAGCAGGGGCAGACGCTGAGCACTGCCCCCATACTCGTACAGCATCTGGATGAGGAGCAGCGCCACGCTGACCAGAGCGAAGGGCTGCTTGCCCTCGACGAGGAGCACCGGATTGCCGGCCACGATGCCGCCGATGCCCGTGATGTGGCTGCTGCCATCCAGCGGCGCCTGCTTGGAGTAGTCTCCCGCGGACATTCTCTCGATAATCCGCTGGAATTCATGTGGTATGTCCACCTGGCGCCAGCGCTCCTGATCCAGCAGCAGGGCCAACTTTTGTTTGCGCTCCGCATGGAAGCGTTGTGCGTACCGCGAGGCCTGCACCTTCAACGCCAGCTGGAGCGGC
This sequence comes from Drosophila navojoa, assembly GCF_001654015.2. Next base: position 8,412 of record NW_022045973.1, read on the forward strand.
ACACTCGCCACCCCACAAATGCTGAGTGTGGCATCGCCAAACTCCTGCACCATCTGGGACAGCTGCAGCAGCTCCTGCTCCGTGGCCACGCAGCGCTCCAGGCTCTGTGGCGAGACAATATTGGCGCAACGCTCGTGGCAATAGTGGCAGACGGCCTGGAGCATCTGCTGGAGCTGCGCGCTGAGCTGCTCATGGTGTGCAGCACTGAGAAAGGCGTCGGCGTCGATGAGGTTGACGGCATGCTCGTGCGGATCGAGGCCACCGGCGGCAGCATCGGCCGTTTGCTGCATAATCGAAACCACCGCCTTGATCCGCTCCAGCACAGCGATCAGGGCGTGGCTGGCTCGCTGCAGCATGGCCAGCCACTCGGGCAGGGTCAAGTCCAGGGCCTGCTCGCCCGCCCCAGTCAGACACAGCTCCTGATCTCCACGAGAAAGGAGCTCAATGAGCAGCTGCTTAATGATCGCCCGAATCGTGGCGATCGCCTCCTGCTGATAGCTCTGCACGAAGCTGAAGTTCTGCTTGCGCAACAGCCCCATCACAATGGCCACCAGTTTGTCCTCCTCGGCACAGACGCTGTCGGACTCCAGATCCGCGTCGGACAGCGGGCGATTCAGATCGTTAGCTGCATAACGTTCGAATTCCGTAGTCAACATTTTATCAATTAGCTTCTCCATTTCGCCCAACTGCATGGGCAGGTGCTTGAAGCAGTGGACGCCCAGCAGCTCGGCTGCAAGAATCTCCTGTGTGGTGCTAATCAGATCTAAGGCGGCCACATAATCCTGTGTGCCCAGGAGCAACTGCAGCATGGGCTGCGTCTTGTGCACGGTGGCCATGAGCCGAAGCTTGTCCAGCGTCGTCTGATAGTGCTGCCGGCGCTGGGCGTAACGCATCACCCGGAAGCTGTCCGTAACGGCGCTGCCATGAAGCTGCGCCAAAGCCGACCGTAGTTGACGCACTTGCTCCGCCGCCTGCTGCATTTCCGCCAGGATCGCATGCTGTGTGGTCATGGCATGAAAGAACGCAGCCGACTTCTGGGCTACCTGCTGGGCAATGCGCACCTCCACTATGTCCAGGTAGTGGGAGAGCTGTTCCTGCAGCTGGCGTCCGAGCTGCTGGCGTTCTACGGGCGTGCCGCTGCCGTCTTTAGTGCTTTGCATATAGCCGGGAAAGACCTGGGCAAAGGTGGCCGGATGATGCAGCTGCAGCTGGGATTTCAGAAATATCTCCGGTACGGGCACAGGGCCCAAGTGCTCCGGCGTAGTCGTGGAAGGCAATTGTTGTTCCTGCTGCTGCTGTTGCTGCTGGCGCCTCTCGTGCCAGCGATAACGTTTCCCAATGCTTCCCACATAGACAGCGAAATCAGCATGCGTGATATCCGGCAGACGAGGATTGCAGGGTATTTGGACACGATCCACAAAGTGTTCGCCCCATTTTTTGGTAAACAAATTGCTCTGCTTGCCGCGCTGCGGATCATTGAGGACAGCGGGCAGATTCTGTGCCGCCGAATAGACGCCCCATTCGGGCGGCAGCTCACGCGTCTGCTGGTTCACATGATACTTGGCCACATGCGCATCATAGTCACGATCAGAGACGCCATCTAGTGGGAGAGAGGCGCAGACGCCATTGAAGCCATAGCGGCACACAAATGAGCCGCCTTCACGAGTGCAATGACGAGTGCGCAGATGACTGTGAGAGGTAGAGGCAGGAAGAGAGAACATGTAGAGAGTGGTATAAAGGATATTTCAGCTTCACTCACTTGATAAACTCTGCCACGCTCTTGAAATGCTCGCGTGTGCAGTAATAACAGTTCTGCCAGCTGGGCGCATTTACGCCAGATAAATTGAAATTCGAATTCGAATTCGAGGCGACAGAATGTTTGCGTTCAACATGTTCAGCCGCAGTTGTTGTTGTTGTTGCAGTTGTTGCAGCTGTTATTGCCGCTGTTGCTGCTGCTGCTGTTGTTGTTTTATTGTACTGAGCTGTGGCCATAACACATCCTTATTCCAGCTTGGACCCAATTTAATGTATTCTGTATATGTACATACATACGTATACATATGTATATGCAAACATGTATATATTTAGTTATATTTTCTAATTTTTTTCTATTTTTTATTGCCGAAATCTTGCCGCAAACGTTGACGTGTTATGTCAATATTTAACTTTATCTCTCGTTGCGTGCATCGCTCGATTCTTTATGTTGCATTTTGTCGCTTTGCCATTGGTTGCGGTTTTACTTTCTATTTAAATAGCTGCTACGAGCATAGCTCTTGTAGTTTAAATAATTTTGTTGTTGATTCGTTTTGGGCTTAAAATGTACAATGGAACAATATTATGATGACGTGATTCAGTGCTGGGCAGCGTTTAAAGTTACGGATCAGGGCAGTACACGTTCAAGCACATATGATGGCCGTGAGTGCATTACGTGTTTGAGTAAATGTATATTTTCTTTTCTTATAAAGTGACACTTAAATTGTTGCTGTGAGTACTTCTTATTTTATGAATTCAAACGGTATTACATATACTTCTTTTTGAGTCAACAAAGGAATAGGAATAGGCTGCGATTTGTCAGACATCATGTATGAGCTATTTTTTAGTAAATGGATATACTGCTTAATTGACACAATTGCACATCGCACATATTGTAACGTGTTGCAGCTGCTGTGTAGCCAACAGCGTTTGACAGCACTGATCAGAACAGCTGATTGTAACAGAAGGCGGTCTGTTAAGTAACCGAACGGCGTTCGAAGGTGTGACGTCACATTTTCGAATACCTGTGACGTTCCAAAAGAGCTATTATATAAAATTAAAACTAACTGCTCTGTGTAACCCAAAAATTATTTTAATAGTAAGCTGGTAAAGCGAACAATACTTAAAATAACAAAATATTAAACACTTGTTATACTTATCTAATATATTTAAACGAATTTAGTAAAAGCAGAGTTGGCCCAGCTTTTTCTTTTAAGGTCCACATCGTACCTATTCTAACTTTCTGCCACTGCTTTCAAGTGTTTCGCAGCACTGCACGAAACAGTTTCAATAAGAAGACGAGCTGTTGCAAAATTTTCGACAGTTTTACGCGCGCGCGTTCTTTAAACTGGTGGCATGCAGTTCGGACGTCTCCCACAAAAATTTTCAATATAAATGCACAATGCGACTGTGGCGCAAACGCCAGTTGCTGATTCTAACCGTCTGCTTCCTCTGGCTGTGGAGCGTGGCTCTCATCTATTGGTATGTTGTTAACCGCGAGAAGGACGACATCCGAGATCGTGTACCGCTGCTGCTCTGGTGGACGAACGATATGACCTGGCCGTACAACGAGTTGCGTCGCTGCGGAGCGCGGACATGTCATGTCACGAACAATCACAAAAAACTGCAGGAAGCCAGGGTGAGAAAGAAACGAATATACTTAGAGAGAGAGAGAGAGAGTGAGCAAGGGAAGCGATGTCGTTGCATCCGGCTTTTAGCTGATAAACAAAAATTTTTGAGAATGGGAAATCGGGGTATATTGATTTTGTTCCAATGTATGTAACAGGTAGAAGGGGGCTCGGCTTAAATTGCATATATGCATGCCCGTATAGATTTTAGAAGATGTAAGAACTAGATTTTTTAAAGTATAGGTAATTGCAAGTGAAGAATACAAAGATTTTATAAATTGCTCTAAGAATCTCAACATTTATTAAGCAAAACGTTACAATTAGCAATGCAAAGCAAATTTTCACACAAACATTGAAACCATTTTTATACCCTGAACCCATTGAAAATGGGAAATCAGGGTATAATGTTTTT
>NW_022045973.1:24910-40202 GCF_001654015.2 Drosophila navojoa
TCCATCAACCATAAAGCATTTATTATAAACACCAAAATTATTATCAAATTTTGGCTCACAAATGTGAATTCTCAGTTTTTTTTTTGGCCTTGGAGGAATTTGTTTTCTCAGCCAGCAACATGCGATTAAAGACAATTGATCAAATATTTAATATTGACTGAGTAGGGTACGCGCCTTGGACGAAACAGACATAGATTGTATTTTTATTTAAGTATGATTTACGGCTGGCAGTTAATGCGAATATATGTGTATATGTATGAGTGTGTGTGTGTGTATGTGTATGTGTGCCCAGCTAGATGCTAGGCAATTGTGGGCTCTATCAGCCTTTGGTCAGCCAGGCCAAGTTGGCCCACACGCAGTGCACGTACAAATTTAATTAATTAGCACTCTGTTCTTCAAAACACACACACACACACATACATATAGAAACAAGTCCTTGCTTACACACACACACACACACACACGCACACACACACATAGAGGCATACACTCACTTACACTGACGAATCGCACCAGTCACGTACGTCTATAAGACCAAAGATGGAGCTGCAAATGGCAACTGGTGGTGGACCAAGCATTGGCCCCACTAACTAGATGATGGCCCAGCCTCCCAGCTGGAAGCAGACAAAGCATATCAAGAAAACTGCGCATAAATTATGAAAAGGAAAACAGCCAACAACAACAACAACAACAACAAAAATAAGAGCAATAAAGAGAGAGAGAGAGGGGGAGAGAAAAGAAAGAGACGTCGAGTAAACATAAAAATTGGATACGATTTTTTCTTTTTTTTGCTGTTGCTCACTTTCTTGGGGTCACACTGGCACATAGTTTAGTCTGGACTTAAAGCTACTTAAAGATTTATGCCCCGAGCTGAGGTTCGACGGCCGCTGTCTGCACTGCCAACGCACTTCCGTTAATTAGCAATTAAGTGGCACTTCATTTAAGCCCGAAAGGGAATGTACTTAATGTATTTATGAACATTCTTATCAAAATTTATAAGAGTGGCAACCGAATTATTTCGCCGTGATATCAATCGATTTAGCTTTGTTTAACAGAGAAGTTTAAGCACTGCAGGCGGCTAATCAGTGGTGTGTGTGGGGGAGGTTTAACGAAGACCAAAAGGAAAAACTGGAATATTGCAAATTAATTTTTTACTCTGTTGACAAATGTTACTCGAGCTGTAGAACAATTCAAGAGTTATTCGTAAAGATTCAAATTAACTGAGATGCTTATAATAGTCAAGTGAGATCTAATTTCAATAACATCAATCAAATTACTTCAGTAAATTTTCAGTAGGTATATCTATTATTTTATTCACAATGATTCACTTTTCAGAAGAGAAAGGGAGTAAGTACATGGGTTAAATGCAATGTTGCTGTCTTTATGTCCGTTCATCTATCCTTCCGTCTCCTCCATTCAGAATCGAGTAACTCTCAGATCTATAATTAATTATTTTTTTTTTACTGCATATTTATTCATTTTGTTATCAAATAGAAAATTTACATATTTCAAAAAATAATTTTTCTAAAATGCAAATATTGTTTTAGTTCCAGCTAACTTTTTTTAAATATTCAGCCACATTAATTAACATGTAAATATAAATTTTTTTAAATCAATGCTTTGAATTATGATGCAAATTTGTTGTAAAGAAAACTGGCTACAATTTTTGTTCAGTTATATTTTTTAATGAGTTTTTTTTTTTTCTTTCGACCATATGTATGTATGTCCGGTTCTGGATGAGTGATTGTCTAGATTATGAAAGATAATGAATGGTAATTAAATATCAATTGAGCCATGTAGACTTACAATTATATTGCGATTGTCTGTTTGGGCTTTAAGCAGTTCACCTATCGACTCGGCTGGAATTTATTAAACCAGATTCTGTTACATGAGAAAATATCTGCTAGAAACTGCTGTGAAGGTATTATTGCTGCCTTTAACGACATCGAACAATAAATTAAATAAACGATTTGCTGTCTTCGTCCCATACCCGGAACTGGAACATTATAAACGAGACTTGAAGTGTTGACAGAGACATCAAAATGTTGTACGTTCATTTGTTATCCAAAGAGAACAGAAGTGGGGAAGGGTAGGTTGGGTTAAATACCCTGTACTGTAGTTGCAGGGGTATGAAGGTTCTATAGAAACAGATCAGGGAAGAGATTAAAAGAGACGGCAATTGAAAGGAGAGAAAATGAAAGAAAATATAATGAAATAGAAGCATAGGTAAGAGAGAAGCAAGGCAGAGAAGAAAACAGAAGAAGAGCGTATATATGACGAAACTGCCAAAACAGAAAAGACGAAGAATATAGTATATAACGACGAGAAGAATAAAATGACAGAAGGAAAGAAAATGAGAGAGAATTTAAAACTATACGGAAAGAGAACAGGATGAAAGACGTGATATAAGAAAGCAAGAAGACCGAAAATGAAAGAAAATAAGATGCAATATTAAAATCTTAATAAGGAAACTCGAGTTTTAATCTATGTATTTGGTAGTCCAAATAAATGAATATTTATATAAATAAATGGAATCATTAAGTATTAAAATTTTGCAACAACTTCACGCGTTTTATTTATAATTTTAAATTAATATCCACTTAGTACAGGGTATTTAATTTGGCACACATTCATATACATTCCTAATCGATTATCTGTGTTCATCTCCGTGAACTGTGAATGTGATTTTTTCCTTTCAACCATGACTAATCGCATAATTAAGCACTTTCAATTATTAATTGAAGTGACAGTAAATCAATTTAATTAACATTTTCTAAGCAGCCAACAAAAAAATTTACCTGAAAAGTCACGTTGATGGATGAGTTCACAAGTTAAATATTAGACGAAATTAAACAACGAAGACAAACAAAAGGAATTACAAGCTAAAAATAAAATTAATATGCAAAATGGCCGTTTCACCTGTAGTTCACACCTGCTCATGAGCCTGTGTTAAATTCCCTTTGTGAAAATCAGAAATCCCATATAAATTGATTAAGCTCTATCACCTATTTGTTTAATGTCTCGTCTGACCGCACACGTGAAAATTCCCTTTTAATTAATACGAAATGACGCAGCTGAAGGTTAAATGGGGAAAAAATCGTTCACCTGTGGTTGGGAATGCGTTCAGTGAGCGAGCAGATATTATCACGATAATTATGTGTTAAAATATTTGCGTGCTTAGTGGATTGACTGGAAGAAATCAGCTTCTGTTATAGCTAGTGAACTCATGTATACATATATGTGTTGTATATGGTAAATATGACTATAGAGTACTCGTTCGAGTACATATAACATATATGTAGATAACATAACATATTATATATAGTATTATTTGACTAACTTTGGGTTTCCCACATATTTTTGTATCAACCGCAAGGAAATCCTTTCTGTTTATTTATTTTATTTTAATTTTATTTTTTTTTTTCAATATAACTTTTGGCATATACTTTTGTTCTATACATGGCTTACCTAACAAAAAAAAAAACCCCAAATTTTAGATATTAACACTATATAATTAACGTAAATTACTTGACTTCTATATATGGTACGTCAAATACTTTTTTAAAGATATAATTTATAGCTTCTAGCAACTAGTCATTAACGTTAAACCTTATTAATACAGGTACTAAAATTGTAAATGTGTGTATATATATGAATGGACTGCCTAACTTTTGATTTACCAAAAATAGCAAACATTTGAACATTTAACATTTGTATGACTTTTTATTTTATTTTATTTAATGCTTGATGATTTTTACCTCTATAAGCTGTGATATACTTATTTAGTTATCTCAATTAGCTATAATTATCTGAAACTATAATTTATTAATTTATTTTTAGATATTGAAAAAAAAAGAAAAAAAAAACTAACTAAATAAAAAAATAAATGAAAAATACAAACAATTAGCAAACTGAAATAAATATAAATTAAAAATAAACAAAAAAAAAAAAAAAAAAAAAAAAAAAAAAAAAAAAAAATAAAAAAAAAAAAAAAAAAAAAAAAAAAAAAAAAAAAAAAAAAAAAAAAAAAAAAAGTAACTAAATTAAATTAAGTTAAAAAAATAAATAAAATATGATAATATACAGAAATAAGAAAGTTATAAATTAAAGTTTAAGAAAAAAAGGTCTGTATTTAAATATAAAACAATATGCAAAATAAAAATAAATAAAAACCAAAAAGTTAGATATCGGGTGAATTGAATTCAATTCAAACTCTATAAGCAAAAGCTCAAACCATCTTCAGATTGACTTTGCTTACAAACATCTGTAGATGACATATACTATAGCTATAAACAGAATTCCTATAAATTAGACAAGCATTCAAACTGCAATTCTCTCTGCTTATTTCTGTTAATAAATTTTGGGTCTTTAAGCCACGTTGCATTGAAAATAGTTTTAATGAATTTCCACTTGTTTTATTTTCGTTGTGTTTTTAAATGACAAAAGCTTATGCTAATTTCACTATAGCGGCTACCTCACTTCCCGGTATGCGAGCTATAGCCAAATCAGCTTGCATAACACAATTTGTCAGCATCTTTTAGCTTCAAATTTATCACCAGTTTCTATGGATGTTATATATGTACGTATCAATTTGTTGACATGTCATTATGTGCTTATTGTGTGTGCGTGTGTGCGAGAGTTGATTGCAGTTTTACTTTTGATTTATTGACGTATTTGTATTTATTTTTACTTTTATCTAGTTTTTGCCTCGTTAACTTGTACAAGATGGCATTTCAATTATTCAGATACGTCACTCTTGGCCGCATTTCTCGTTGAGAAAAGTAAAAACGCGAAGAGTGGAAGATTTTAAGCTGCTTAACGATATACATATATAAAAATAGCTTTGTGTGCCTTTAAATGCATGTTAACTTGGCTATTTTTAGGAGTTGGTCGCTTGGTCCGGCTTGGCGCTGGGAGAGTCCCATAAAAGCTTACGCATTCTATCTGTTGAGAAACTCTTTTAATGACATGCATATTAATTATTTAGAGATAGGCAAGGGACGTCGGCAGACGTATTTAAATGCATATTATCTGTCAGCGCACTTTAAAGAGAATACGATTTACTTTCAATTAGGCTTGATTTACAGAGGCTAATCTAAATTAGTTACTGCTGACAGTACTCTAAGATGAATTTAAAGCACTTAAAGTTCCTCTTATAAGTTCCTAGAACTTTGAATTTAAATACTAACTTATATTTTTAGACAAGGTATGACCGAATATGTTTAGTCTGATATATAACTTTTATCATGCAGAAAATGTTAAGTATTTAAAACATATTTCAAATTGCTCCTCTAAAAATTTCCTTCATAATTATTTATAAACAAATATACATTTATTACAGGATATTATTTAACCTGGTCAACTGCCAATTTATTAATATTTCGACAACTTATCGATTCATTCACCCAATTAATACGTATATATCGAGGTTTTAAACAGGGTATCTACTAGTTCACTCTCTTGCAGCTGTAATATATATTCCATGTTTATTCTTGGAAAATCCGCATTGATCAGTGACCCATTAATGGAGCTAGTTCATTTGGTTCGCGCTGCGCGGGGAAACACCGTTTCCCAGCAAATCCGGTTACACAACAAAGAGGAGGACTAGCTCTTAAGACTCTTACGGCCGGCCAACGAAAATTCAAGATCAAAACAAAACAAGCAAAATAAATAATAATTATAATCCGAAGCGCTGAGCATTATGCTGAAGGCCAACAAATTGTAAGACAAGTTACGACGTGCCAAGCTGCAGGTTGCTAATAATTTTTTTTAATACCTGTTTCTTTTTCTAATTATTTGTATCATTGAGCTTAAATTTTGTTTATATATATTCAAATTGAGCTTCGAATATTTGAATATTTTGAGAACTATAAAAATGTGAATTTAAATGTTTATATTATATCCGAATATATTAAATTGTGTCAGAACTCAAGAAAAAATCTTAAAAAGTTGTGAAATGATTTGTGTGTTTTTTTTTTTTTATAGCCGACTGCAGCAGATTTTTTGTTTTTATTATTTTTTTGTTGTTGATAATCAGGTAATTTTTGTTTTTATTTTTTATCATGGCAATAAGATAATAAAAACTCAAAAGACATAGGGAGAGGCAGAGCCGTAAGCGGTTCAGACGAATGACTACATACTTTAAGGAAATGTTGCCATATTTCACTTATTCGAAAAAACTCTGCTCAAAATATGCTTACCAGTTTCTCTTGAGCAAATCCAAAAATCTTTACAATTCACAGATAAAATGTATCATCAGATATACGACTTATACAACTTTTACTTATCGCTTAATAATAATTATAAACACAATATTACTATTTCGTAACGGTTTAATCGTATTAGATTAGAGCTTTTTCTGCTTCGTTATAATGATGGCGAATACAGTTTGACACGAACTGGTTGGCGACCAGCTAGCAAGGAGTTGAATAATAATACTTGAACTTCACTGCCAAAACCGCGTTGTATGCGCGCGAGTCGCCGTTAAAATCGCAACTAACTCAATTTGAATGCAACAAAGGCGTTTTTGAAGATTCCAAAACGCGCTAAAACTAAAATTTACCTTTTAGCCTTTTTTGTTATAGCGTTCGCACTCTCCGCCGACGTCGACGTCGCTGCTGCTGCTGATAACAGTTCCAGTTACGACGAACGACGATCGCCGCCCCGTTGTCCGAGAGAGCGCGAGCGGCAGAGCTAACGTGAGAGCGTGAGACCGTTGCTTGGATCATTTCTGTTACGTTCCAACCGGTCTGCTGCTTTAATTACGTGCACTTGTTGGCCAGCGAGCACTGTTAACGCTTAACAGAGCTCTGTTTATCTATTCTGATTGGCACTATGTTAAACATCTTATGAGACGCCGCCGATTCGACGCAATGCTTCCGTGCCAACATATTTGATTGCAATCGCATAGTGTGTGTGTGTCGCTGATGTCTGCTCCGTTTGCTCGCATTTATTAAAAGTTGTCGCCCTGCTAATAAAACCAGGTTGCATATCACATGTATGCGTTGTTCTTTTCTGATTGGTTTTGCTCTTACAGTTCTATGTAAAGTACGTATGCTTGTTTACATAACTGCCATTTCCTTCTTCAGTCTCTTTACTTACATGTTTATTCATGTTTTAGAGTTGATTCATTGGCAGTCAGTCTGATGATGAGTCTTATAACTGCATTTTATTTGCTTCATATACATACGTTGAAAAATACAATATTTTAAGCAAATAATTATATTTTATTAAATTTGTTCAAGGCTTTTTAATTGATTTTTTCTAATTGTTCAAAAAGACTTGAAATACACATTTTATATTATATATTAAATATATTTTCTTATTTGTTTGTGTATATCCTCTGTATATTCAAATTAATATTACCGTATGCTTTTCTTTTTCGGTGTAATGTAGGTTTTTTTTTTTTTAATAAACTAACCACTTGCTAAATTAAAAAAAAAAAAAAAAAAAAAAATCAGGAAATAAATTTCAGTGTTGCCAAACAAACAAATAACCAACAAGCTATTGAATATAATTTAAATAAATACATATATTATTCTTATTAATTTTATTTGATGTCGTTTCACTTTAATTTATTTTATTTACTTGTTTAATTTAATTGGAATTTAATTTTTTTGTATTATTTCTTAAATCTACATATTTATTTTTACTTTCTAATTTTTTTTGTCTTTATAAATTAAAAATTTAGTTTTAATACAGTGTCTTATTTCTATTATTATTATTTTTTTTTTCAATTTTTAGTTTCCGTTTTTTTCCATATTTGAAAGTTACTCCAGATAATGCTCAGTGTAGAGTCAAATGTTATTCACCACACACGCATACTGATGCTGAGAGCTTTCGCTCTGCCGCTTTCACTCTCGTGCTCACTTTCGCACGCTCTCTATGGCGCTCTCAATTTGTCGCCGTATAAGCAGCAACGTGAAGTTGCAGCATCCCGTTATTCGGCTGGAGTAATGCGACGACGGAGCCAGCGACAGAGCCAGCCACAGCGACAGCGACAGCGACTGAGCCAGAGCCCAGCGCCAGCAGCGATAATTGTTGATGGCATGTCCTTTTCGCAGGCTGAGTTCAGTTCGTGTTAAGACGTGCGTGCGGCAGGAACAACTCGCCACTCGAGGGCTCTGCCAGCGCCAAGCTAACCTCTCTCACGGTGGCCAATTGCCTACAAGAAGAGTGTTAATAAGCCAGCGAACGTGGCATTGGCTGTGGCCGTGTTGTGCGCGAAATACGTTCAGGTGCCAAAGTGGCTTGGACAACTGGACGACAGCGAATCGAGTGTTTCACTGTGTATGTTCGTGTGCTTGTGTATGTGCGTAAGTGTTAAGGTGTGAGCAACGTATTATTTACGAAATACTTACAAGTGCTTCACGCGGCTAACGAAACTTTGCCTAAAGGATTAAAGTATCCAGAGTAGTAGTTGGACGAGGTAACGGAGATCTATCTTTGCACTCAGCCAGCTTCTGTTTAGCCAAACTTTTTGTAACTTCATTTTGTGGGTTGCTTTTGTTGTTGTAGCCTGTGTTTTGTTTCGGCCAAACTTTAATGTGGCTAGCTGGCTTCTGCTTCTTTTGTTTTTGTTGAGTGTGTGTGAGCCGTTGTGTGTTCCGCCTAGGGAGCTATAAAATAAACCAGCTCAACGGTATCTAGTCCTCCCCTATGTCAGCGTCAATTTATATGGGGCTTCCGATGCCCTTTATAACCGGACTCAAGAAAATGTTGCTCTGAATTGGTTCCGACCAAGATAACATATGGCTTGAAATGGCTTTTAAGGATATTAATGATTTAACTATTTGGGCGCCTTTTGTTCTTCGGGGTGGCCAGTGGAGACAAAACTTATCTTTATTATTCACAAACATTAATTGTGAATAATGCATGTTTTCTGTTTTCCAAAGGAAAATCTTGCAAGAAATTCAAGCCAAATAATGACAGAAATTATTATTGAATGTTGGGAAAATCTTCAAGAAATTCGTTAAAGTTAAACAAAAGATTTCCTGGCACGCGTCATTGGAAATTCTCATCTGAATTATTTTTATTCATTCATAAAACCCTCGAATTGCCATCATGTTTGAATATTCAATTTATAAAATTTTTGCTGACAAATAAAATTTTTATTAAAATTACTTTACTTTGTTTAACAACAATATTGTATATGGATTAAAAGTACATTTTTCATCTCTGAGAGGTGCTTGGATGCATTTTATTTATTTCAACTAAGTGAATAAACATTTTTTATGTGAATCATTTATATTTGGGAGCAAAATGAAATAATCATAATGTTTCTATTATTATTATTTTTTGTTCATATTTTATTTATTATATTTTTCATATAATGTTGAACATATTAATTACACCGAAGTTTTCTTATATTTAAACCAAAAAATTTAAAATAAATAAATCAACACATTTCAATTGAAAAATATTATTATGGCATACCAAATATTTTCTTTTTATGCTGAAATAAAAAATAGGGAACTAAGAAATTCTATTTAAGCAAAAACTTTTCACTAGATAGATAAAACTGAATAAAAAAATCTCTAAAAAATTAAGGAAATACTTAAGATTTTTCTACAACCATTTATTTACAAGTTGTAGAAAAATCTAAAGTAAAGTTAGGTATAATTTAAATAATAAAAGAAGTAAACTTTATTTAAAAATAATATATTTTTGTATGAGATACGAAAAGAAAAAATTAAATAAATGTAAAATTAGTTAATGTATATAATTTGTTTTATTATTTTAAGCAGTATTATTATAGAAGAAGTAAGAAAATCTGTCATTGCCATTTAATATATAAATTCTATAAATATCAAATCTGATATTAGTCTAACAGCTTAACAGCTTTGTAAACTTCTGGAAATAATAGAAAAGACTAACAAAATAAAGTATATATATGTATATTTGTATATATTCTTTAGAATATATACAATTTTCTAGAAGTTTTCAAAGCTTATGCCATTAGTTTAATTTTTGCTGACAGACTTGACAAAATATACTCCAAACCTTTTTCTTATTTTCGTTGCTTTGTTCTTTTTTTTCAATCTAAATTTAAGTTGCGTTGACAAAGTTATTTAAAGTCTGAGAAGCGTATTTTTACTTCGTATTTTATTGTTTGCCAAATGTTTTTTATTAGTTTGCCGTTTGATCACAAGCAAAAAAGAACAAATAGAAAGAAGCGAAAAGTTGTTAGTTTGTTTTTAATGTGTTGATATATATTTTGTGTAGCTGTATGGAGGAAGAAAAAAAGAAAAAGGTTTAATTTATGGGAGCATAGATTGGCTGGGGAGTTGCCTAACCATTCATGCTGGCCTAACCCAATGGGACAAGAAACTTTTTGGTTTTGTCAACTTTTGTTAGCTTTTTATGCGCGACACTGAGACACATAAACAGAACATAGTGAAGAGTGCCAACTGCAAAGGACACTCCACATGAAAGGAGCTTGGTGAAGGCAGAGACGAGAGGACTGGCGGCATGCATTTATCAAAAAAGAAAAATTCTTGTTTTACGGTTGACGCGTGCGCGATTTGAAGACTGTCTTCGTTTTGTTTTTCCTTTTTTTTTTTTTTTGTTTTTTTTGGTTTGTGATTTTTGGTCTCTTCTTTGGCCGAAATCCGTTTTGCAGTAATTGAGTTACGAGCGTGTGCATCTGAAGGCGACGAAGATGCCAGCGCGTAAGTCAAATGGCCCACACACACCAAATGCTGCACTTTTGCCGTCATATTGAGTGTCTGTGGGCATTGCGGACTGATTGAAACGAGCAATGTAATTAAGGTTTCGCTCCGTTGCCACAACTTGTGTGTGTGTGTGTGTGTGTCTGCTCTGTGGCCCGCCCATAAAACAGAGAAAGACCGAGCCAAGAGCCAACAGTTAACTTTGGCGCCAATGTTGGCCAACAGGAATTAAAGCATAAACTACAATTGTGCACGTCCTGAGGTTTACGACCCAGCAAAAAAAAAGTAAATAAATAAATAATAATACCCATATATGCATGTGGACTGGGGCTAGACGTCTCTAATAGCTCTCACTTGTGTTCCAACTTTGTGTGTGTGTGTGTGCGTGTCTGTAATTTGCTCAACTCGTTGTGGTGTGTAATTTCATAAAAAGCCGAAGAAAAAAAGAAATTTCTAATGGAGCGCATAGTTAAGCAATTGCTGGAATTGGTAATCAAAATGCGTTCGTTCTCTTTGGTGCAACGAGCCGTATACGCAATATGAATATTTTATCTGATAATTTCGCATAGAGCCGAACTGAACTCTACTCAACTACAATCTGTCGGCAACCGTTGGATTATAATCACATCATTGCATACATCATTTGCTCGACAATTTTACTAAAGCAAATGCAGCTGACACTTCAAGCATATGGACGGGCCATTTTCAAAGATTGTTGGGTGTGGGAGATGGGGATGACCTTTTCAGCCAACTAAAGCAGCTGGCTACATTGAATAGGCTTGTTGAAGGATTAACTTTTTCGTATTGAGCGTTGAAATTTGTATTTATTTGGCTGCCCCGACTTCTACTGTCTATAAAATATATTTTATGCTATCCTGATTTTTCATTTTCACTGCTTGCAATTTTTTATAAAATTTTTATATAGTCCTGTACAAACTTTGTCCATCTCACATTTGGGTCTATTCAAGAAAAAATCGAATACAACATTTCTTTACCTTTTGTACCTTAAGCTTTATGTACTCATATATATTCAAATTTTACTACATACTCCTTAATCCTTTTCTTAATCCCATTCTTTTAGAATTCTCAGAATCTTACTAAAGGCAAATTTGCCTGGCTTAATTATACGTAATCTCAGAGCATTACCTTGCCACAACTTTTACCTCGCATATTTTTACCTCCGCTAAGCCATATTTAATAAACTTTTACTAACTTTGTCTTACATGGAGCTTTTGTTTATTCAAATTTGATAAAATGCGCACATGCCAATCCATGTTAACTTCTATGAACCTTTCGACTAGCTGTGCCAACTTTGCTTAACCTGAACTTAACTTTTACCCCTCACTGAAACTTTAACTTGAGCCAACTTCGCTTCAACTTAACTTGACCTCACTTTAACTTAACCTGACCGCACTTTAGTTTGACCCAAGTCAACTCAAAATATTATAGATTAGATTACGATAGATAGATTGCCCAAGTTAAAATCAACGAGCAAGTTAGCTCTAAGGATTTCCATGAGAGCTACCATCAATCAGTTGACGAACTTTTTTAAATAAAAAGCTAAAATAAAAAAGTATTTACTGGAATTCTTTGAATTTGGTGCACACAAGCGAAGCCTTGAAAATTAATAATAATTAATAAAGTTGTCTAAAAAAAAGTTTTGTTTCAAACTTTGTGCTCAAAGATAAAACAAAATATTTATGATAAACATTTTGTTGTTGCCAAAAAAAAAAAAACAACAGGTAAACGCCAACCAAATTATGAAAATTCCAAGAAAACTCAAGGATTTAAAAAAAAAAAAATAGTAACAACAACAACAGCGTGAACATAGCGACTGCCTGGGGCAACAGGCTCGACTAGAGCTCGCATTCTCGTGGGTGTAGCAAGCGCTGCGGATGCGGGACTTTTCCGCTATGCCGACTGCAGCTGAAGCCACCTGGAGCTACCTGCCAGGCATATAGCCATTGACAGCATTTACAGCTGCTGCTGCTGCTACTGCTGCCGCTTCTGCTGCTGTGTGACCTACTGACTCCCGTGTAGCCTACTTTCCGGCGCCCGCGGCAGCAAGTACCTGGCACCAAGCGTGCGGAAACTGCGCTGATGGCCCTGTCCTGGCTTGTCGCTGCTGCAACTCATCTTGCCAGCCTCCTGCTCATACTCTTTGGCATCCTCATAGGCTTGCCTCAGCGTCTGCCTCTATCGTAGCCCTAGAGCTGCCTCGAGCTGTGCCTCATCTTCACTCACTGCTCATTCACTCTGCCCTCGCCCTCCACATCGGCGCCTCTGCTGTATTCCTGTTGACAGAATTAACTGCAAGAAAAATACTTTGCAAATTTAATTAAACAAGCTGCGTCGCTTGCTGCTTGCAGCTTGCAGCTCATGCAGCGCCCCAATTGACGTCAGCCAGCATCCCGCACATGGCCCACGGCCAACAATTGATATGTTCTCCATATGGGCAGCTCTTGATTACAGCTCTTTATACTCCTCAATTCTCTTTTGGCCGAAGGTTTTATCAATTAGTCATTGAGTTATGAGCAGCTTTCAGCTGTAGTGGTTGCTTCTATGCTTTATAATTAAATATCAAAAAGTAAGAAACAAAAAAAATCATTTTTCAATTTTTACAAAATTGCTATATAATTTAATAAAAAAGGAAAAAAAATGATTAAAGTTTTATACATTTTCATGTTTTTTTTTTTTAATTAAAAGAAATATATACATTAATTTTTATATATTTTTTATTTTAGAACTATAATTATTAAATATTTACCTATTTATTTCTAGATTTTTTTAGTATTTAAAATACTGGAATAAATAAAAAATAAGTTGTATAATTTTATTCTATTATTCAGAATAATATATTTATTAATTATTTAATTCTACAATTTAAAATATATATTTTCTATGTTTTTATTTATTTAAATATTTTTTATTGGAATAATACAAATTAAAAATATAAATCTAAAATAAATACTTTATATATTGTATATTTATAGTAACAAAAAAGAATTCATTTTATGAAACTAGATATACTAATATACAAATTTAGGGTATCTAAATGTCGATCACACATACGCCCTCGCAACTTTTTTCTCGTTGTGATTGTGTTGATGTTGTGATTAATTGTTTGTCGATGTTGCTTGATAATTACTTTGACGACTCCGATATTAACGCGCTGATAAAGTCTGCTGGCGACGAAATTAACTTTTTCTTAGTTGTTTGAGTTGGAATTTTAATGATAGGTATTTCGAAAAAAAAAACGGTAACTCAGTTGAAAGTTATCTCAAATGCGAACTTATTATCAAAAGAGGAATAGAGTAAGAGCTTCCAAGAAGTCGATAGTAAAATAAAGACAAGCAATTGAAATTTGAATTTAATGGGGTATAATTTGTCAGTATACGAATTGATATCTATTGCTGGAAAAGCTGTTCAAAATGTCTGCATTCTGTCTAAGTTTTGCATGCTGAAACAATTCCAAAGATTCCTTTCTATTATTTGTGGCCAACGCTGTCAGCATGATGGACTGCTTAAACCAATATCAAACTGACATTTTGCCAACCATACATTGACAGCTCTGTGGTCTATTCAACTGCAGATATACGTATATATCATATTTTACAGCTGTAAAATCGCTTGAACTGAGTGGGTGGGTCGAAGAGCACATTTAACTGCAATAGACTTAGGGATTTGCATACATACATATGCACACGTACATATACACACATATGTAACGTATTCAGCTATTTCTTCGTCAAATGCAACATAAATCAGAAATTGCTCCACTCACTGCCAGCTTAGTACCGGCCACGCCCCTCTTCGCTTCGTCTCTGCCCCAGCCAAAGTAGAAAAATTTTCTCAACATTTGTCATGAAAGTAAAAAAAAAAGTTATTTGAACTATATGGGCGGAAAAGTGGGCTGGGTTCGGGCTGGGGGTGGGGGTGGGGCACATAGAGTGAGTGTAGGTATTTGCTTTTTGGCATTGCCAGGCCGGGCCAAGCCAGTCTAAGAAACTATTTTCTTTTCATTTTCCCCAGCAAAGGCATTGCCGACAAGCACTTGTGACACATAATGGTAGATATATACATATATATATAATATATTTATATGTATATATAATGTTATATATATATAATGTTATATAGGTACATATATTTTTCTGCAGAACATATTGCAAGTAAAAATGTCATTTTAGTTGCGCGTTTTGTACTTTTGTTCGGCTCTCAAATATCCATAAAATAGTTGTTCATATGCATTTAGCTGTATGTTGGAATAGCGTCTTGTGCCTTACATACATAAATGAAATGTCTTTTAAATTTGTTTTACTGTTAGATACTGAAGTGGTTTAATAAATATATAAAATTGTTTTTATCTTCGAAATTTGGTATTTGTAGAACATTTTAGCATCATCATTTGTTTTCGACATTTTGTAATTGTTCTATTATTATTTTTTTATTTTAACTTTAAATTAATTTATTTTTGAATGTCCATTTGGTTACCTTTAAGCTCACAATGTCAATGTCAAAATTTCTGTGCTTAAATTTCGCAAGTCCTAAATTAGTCAAAAATAATAGTAAATAAATAAATAAATAAATAAATAAATAAATAAATAAATAAATAAATAAAT
>NW_022045973.1:43676-67493 GCF_001654015.2 Drosophila navojoa
CAATTACGACAGTCAATCAATCTATTAAAAAGTCAATAAGAAAATATTGTTCAACACAAAAATCCAGGCAGCTCTAACGAAGTTGTATAAGCTTGAAGTGAAGCACTAAGAGCAAACTCAATTTGTGTATGGATAAAATGTTATTTGACAAAGATTAAATTAGACTGTGTCAATTAGGCAAGTCAAATACATGAAAGCATTTCTTAACATTCGCATCGAACTAACAATCCAAAAATATGCTTGGCTTACATCTCAAGTGTGCTAATTCATTCAGTGCTAATAAAGTCAGTTGGAAAAACTTGTGTCTTTTGTTGCTGTCCTCTTGATATCGACTGATAAACTGATTTGCTTTTTGGTTATGGCCTTGTCTCTGCTACGAGCAGTGGCGTGCTGACCTTGTTCTGCACTTGTGGCTAACTGACACACAACAATAACAGCCAAAGGTCGCCATTGATTTTGGCCGTAATTTGGTAGTCAAACAAAGCGAGATGCAAACTTGTATATGTGTGTCTATACAGGCTGATCAGTTGCCAGTGCACTTTCCCCTTTGCCACTCTTCCCCTTAGCGCTTTCCACTTTTCCGCTTTTGCCATTACTTTGTTTCGTTTGTGTTGCTTCGGATATTTGTTGTTTCTTTTTAGTTTCTTGTTTAACTTGTTGTACAATGCTTTTTAGTTTTTGCGTAATGCCAAACTTTAGGCAGGCATCTGGCATTCGTTGCATTGTTTTGCGAAATGTTCTTTTTTTTATTTGCTGCCAGAAGGCAGGAACACACACACACAGCATGAATATTAAGACGAGTTTATATATAAATATGTAACTCTTTGAATAGATAGTCAGTTGCACAGTTACTCAACTACACACAGTTGCTTATTTACTGTCAGCAGCAGCAATTTTGTTGATTTGTATCGCTCCTGGCTAAAAACTGCCTTAACAGAACTTTATATACAGATTTTAGCTCTCCCTCTATGGGAAAATAACAAGCGCATTTGATTAAAATAACTAGAATGAAGTGAGCTGTTGAGGATTTATGGTTATGTGTAGAGTGCAAGAAATCTAAGAATTTATTTTAATAAAATTTCATATGTAGTTGATAGCCCATTAGCCCGTAGTCGATAAATATCGATAGTAATAATAGTCAGTAATGTATTTATGTGTAAAATCCACTCGAAATTTGGTGCTTTTAAGGAAAACTAAAAGTCTATTGCTATCGATGATCGAGAGATAGAATCAATTTGAAAACGAACTGTCTGAATACAAAGATAGATGTAAATATACTTATAAAAAGACCTTGATATGACAGAATGTGTCTGTTATTTTATAGAGTGAAAAGATCGTATATCTAATATAAATTCTAAAAATATTATTAATGATTAATACAAAAATATATATTTTCGATAAATATCGATTCTCGATTTCTGATTTTTAGCATATGTTGCATATTGTCAGTCCACAAAAATACTTGTTCGTGTACAGCCGATGTAGCATATTTCATGAATTTCTCTGAGAACTCTTGACTCTCTCTCTCTCGTTTTTCATTTGAATATCACGTATTTGGCCTTAGTGAGCTCTTGGTTATTCACTACGATCACATGTGAATACGATTGGTATTAAATGGAGGTTCAAGTGAAAATTATTCACTCTCTGAAGTGGCAATCCATGAAAGCCTCAACGAGTCGTTGATTGACTGAATGTTGAGGCCGAAAGTGCCAGCGACAGGCGGCGCACAATGCGGCTAAGACAAAGCGCCAATGGAAAGCACTCAGCACTCAAGCACAGTTCCACCCGCACTCTCCTCTACGTCGTACGTCTGTCGTCTGCCCAGACTCTTCTCAAGTCAATGAATGAAAATTTCCTACGCAGCAGAGATTGATGACGCACTTGAAGCGATGCCATGGGAGCATCAGCATCAGCTCCAGCTTCTGGTCCAGCTGCAGCTGGTGCTGTGTAGATTCGATTACTTGTGCGCGTACTCGTACTACGCCACTCGTTTATATATTCAGATAGTCTGTCTAGTCAGATATATGGCCAGTGAGTGGTCCACTCCTTGCGAGTTGATTAACCATCAGCAGCTGAATGGCCTTTTCCCCAGACTTTGTTCGCTGTGCATCGCACTTAACCAGCATTTTGTTATTTTGACATCGAGCACATGGCCAGTGGGTCGCCCAAGTCGGCTTGAATGTTATTACCGGAATGTGCACAAGTGCGGCCAAGTAAAAAATTTGCATACCAAGCAAAGTGGTTGACAAAAAATAAAAATGAAGCGAATAAAAGTTACCAGCCAAAAATGTTCATCGTTAAATGCTCTGCAAGTGGCAACGATGCCCATTCGACTGTTGGCCATAAAATGCCTCATCGACGTGATATATACTCTCCTGATTGTATACATACTTATATCTTTATATATGTATATGTATGTGTGTGCTCCTTCGTTGAAAGACATTTCCCCCAGCGAGGCATTTTTCTTGTACTATCTTTTATATTTTTTTTTTTTTTTACTTGAGCAATTTCTTTGAAATTAATTCTCTTGGTTTTGTAATTTCCATCCAGATTGACCTCGTGCTTAGGCAATTTTATTGTCATGCGGCAAAAGTGATGCTGGGAGCTGCAATTTATCAGGTTTAAGCACAAATTGCAGTAGCTTTTTCACTTTTTACAGCAACTACTTCTCCATGTATTTTGGCCCTTCTCTATCATTCTGTTTGTGTTTCCCTCTATTATCTTTATCTTCTATCATTTACTCCGACTAGGCTTCTCTATATTACCTCTCATGTTCTCTCTCTCTCGGTCTGCTCTGCTCAAGGATAAATATTTCTCTCTTTGCGGTGTGCTCTTGTCTCTTATCGTTTTTCTTTTTCTTTCGCTTTGGTCTTCAGTTCTATATCTCTCTCTCTCTGTTCACGCTGGCTTTTACACTATGTATCAGTCCCGCTCTACCGTTTCTCATTTTTAGTGTCTGTCTACATCTCTCTTTCTTAGTCGATCTAAATATTTCCCTTGCTCTCTTTTTTCATACCTATATTCAACTTTTTTTCAAACACAAAAACTCTCGAAGATAAATTTGAATATAATTCATCATCACAATCAAAAGATATAAATTATTTCTTTGGGAACTATTTATTATTGCAAATTACGCGAAAATCTAAAACTTTCACAATAGAAAGTGCAAAGCGTTTTTCTCTTTGTCTTTCAAAGAACCATTTGTCAGCTTTGCATCTATGGATGACTGCCATTTATTTGTACCACAAGTTTTGCTCATGTTTCACAGACTATCAATCAGCGCAATCTAAGACAACAAAAGTTTTTGCCGCCCTCCGCCTCGCTCTTCCAAATACAGTCCCCTACGGCCCCTAACGACCCCCAACTTCTCTGCAAGCAATAAACATTCGCTCATGTTTAATGTGGGCTGCCTGTGGAATTTCTTTTAAATTCAGGCCAAAGAACATGGGACGTAGCTGTCGAAGCAGCTGTCATATTTACATATCTGTGGTGTCTCTCACATTATTTGGCATTTGATACTGACAATGCCTTCTTGTATATATTAAATTAATGGAATGTCGATGTGGAAGTCGAAGGCGATGCCGAAGCCGAAGTCGTTTATGTGACTTTACTTTGCCGTTTATTGAATCTATGACATCTCAAACGCGGCTCGGGACAGTTCTTGCCAAAGCTGTGGCCCCCAAAGACCTTGATAGACCTCGACATGGATTGAATTTTCAAAACGAATTTAAATATGAATTGCGGAGCACGAGTGTTGAAATTGACATTTTATATACTAAACTAAATGTGTAAAATATAAAAATGTTTGGTAGTATTTGCATTTGTATTATAAGAATTCGATATCTCTTAAATTTTCTTTAAATTAACTTTTTTTTTTCATTTTTATTTTTATTTGATATTCAAGCAAAAAAATGGTACAAATACATCTTTTATATTTGATATAATTTGTGTACAATAAAATTACAAGTTTAAGCTGTATTTACTTTTTTATATAATTTCATAACTATTAAAAAAAATAAATACATAAATAAGACAACTTTCATGGACTTAAAAGAATTGCGAGTAAAGGAAAAAATATGTGCATTATACAATTTATATTCATATAGGAATGAAGGGAAGAACATTTATTTCAGTATGCCGAAGCTTAAATTCCCTTACTGGCATATAGTTTTATATTTAGTAGAAGCATTAGTTTCTCATTGAGAACATAAGCTGTTTTAGTTTATCACTTATTCTTGAAGATCCAAAAAGTATGCTATGAATATTTGCAACATATAGAAAGTCTACGCAAACCATCGCACTTGAAAGTTCGAGTCATTTTATTAAATTCTGTGATAATGCTTTGTATATATTCCAAATATAGAAAATTTGTACTTAGTCAAAGGTGATACATGATGAAAACAGATTCATTTTAAATGCCCAATTATTCAGTTTATCATACAATATTTACTAAAGCCTAATTTTATATCATATTAATTTTTGAACTGTTTTTTATCGTTGACATAGCACCATTTTACGCTGAGCTTCACAATTTAAGCACATAAATGATAATGTCCTTTGCTAGAGTATGGAAAGAGCTCTTGACCCACATATTTTATGCATTGCACTCATATCTCTAAGCACACACACACACACACGCGTATCACTCTAGGCAAACCCCAATTTGGGGTTTGCGCATCACTTTACAAAAATGGAGAAAAAAGAGCCCCAACTAATGCAGCATTTCACATTTATTCTCTCTCTTTTTTGCAGTCAAAGGACATGCAAAACAAACCAAAAGGACGTGAAACAGATGCAGCCAGCGGGCTTTAAGGGACTTAACTCTAATTAAAAGGCATTTCGCGTTTGTGTTTTTGAATTAAATATAATTATAAAAATAAAATAAAAATAAAAAATATTAATTAATAACAAATTAACATTAATTCAACAATGTGTTTCATATGTGAGCGTTAAATGATTGGATTTGTGACTTCAACTCCTTAAAAGTGTTTATAATTTTGGGCATGCGGCTGCTGTTACCACAACTGTTGCATGCAACATGGATGGCGAAAATCGGATCATATTGAATGTGGGCGGAATTAGGTGAGTGCACTTTAGGTTAAAATGATATTTCTCATCATATTTTAAGAAATGCTTCCATAATATTTGAAATCTATTTAGATCCATCAAAATATGTTTTTAAAACATATTCTTATTGTCATTTATTACTTAAAATTGTGGGGAACAAAATTTTTGCAGCTAAAAAAAAAAAAACTATAAAATTATAATCTATATTTAATTCGAAATTACATAATATATTTGGAGACTTCAAAAAGACAGAAAGAGAGAGAGGGCGGAATAGATTAAACAGCTGCAATTTTTATTTGGTAATTTTCGCAATGCGGTTAAGTAATGCATATTAATTTTTATTGCGACCAATAAACATGTCACTTGGTGCATGTTTTTTCTGCCAACCGCATTGTAAAATGAACTACATTGATTTTGCGTATATTTGCATATATTGTATTTTTATTCATTTGAGAAAACGACAAACCACAAATCGCTACAAAAAATTAACTGAAATATGTAAATCGGATTTTCGTTCTGGTGGAGCAGAAATATACCTAAATATATAGAATTGTGGATAAATTTACAATCATATTTATTTTTATTATATATGCATTTTAGGTTAAGTTTTCTTTCAATATAATTCTGAATAAATTATTTGTTGTTGATATTCGAGACTTAAAAATATGATCCAAATTATTATTCAATACTTTATTGACAAATTATTTTAATATATATATAACCCAGAAATAGGAAAAAAAATTAAATTGTTCATATACATAAGTTGTATTTCTACACATTTTACTTTTATATAAAAGGCCTAGGGGCCTATAATATAACTATCACCAATATCACTTGTCCTAAATTCAGTACATTGCTCCAATAAAAATATGATTATAAATATACATTCATACTACATACACAGATGAAGATAATACAGTATAATAATATCAACAACATACTCGCTTCTTCACTAGCACAAACAGAGCATAAAATTTTATCTTCTAAAGTTTCGCACGAGTCTTCAACTGCTTTAGCTATGCTGTAGCAAAAATGCTTTAGCTTAGGCTTCATCACAAAACGTCTTAACTCAACCCAGCTTTTTATATAATATATACATATATATAAATATGGAATGCTTTTTTTTTATTGCAATATTGATTTACACATGAAAATCGTTTCACGTTGCGTTTCTTTTTTCCGGCCCAAGTGGAACATGCTGGGAAGTACTAAGTACTCAATGTATGAGTAGGGGGGGTAAGTGCTGCAATATGTATATGTCACACTACTCGAATGTTTGTTCAAGCATTGTGCACAACTTTGCGACTGCATAGGGAGAGAATCTATTTGTGTTAGTGTAGTGAGTGCGTGTGTGTGTGTATGAGTGTGTATACGTGTCTGGGACTTCTGGCTGTTACACCGTGATATGAGGGTAGGAGGTGAGCCGCATGCTTTTTGTAGCATACTTATGCGGGTCAGAGCTGCCCGGCTCTTTTGCCTGAGCTGCATGGCATCATGCTGTCACATCGCAGATGTTTTTAGCACAAACACAAGTACACACACACACATACGTGTACAAAGCAACTCAGTTACATGGCCGAGCTAGTCCTTCTGTGTGTATATTTTTCGCTAAATATTGTTTGCTATTTGTTAAAGTTTCACATTGAATAAAAGTTTTCGCTTTAACCTGAAGGCAAGGGCAGTCACAACTGATGTGACTGTGAGACTGTGTGTGTGTGTGTAGTTTATCATGCTCTTATGAAAATAGTATACCTACTCGTTGTGAATTTTTGACTTACTTTTCCTCTGGTCGAAACTCGAATATAAACGGCTATCACTATCTTGGCAGCTTTTTCATTTTAAACTAAAAACTGCACAGCGCTCTACTTTATTATCTTCTCACTCTACATACTAATTCACAAGAGGGTGGTTTATCACATCTCTATCCAGTGTGGCCTATTGCAAGACAATTTGAACTACCAGGGACATGCGTAAGTGCTCAGCTGGTTAATAACAAAAATGGTTTTATGTCATCTATAAATTTAGAAATTATGTAAAAACGAAATATTATGAAAATAGTTAGACCATTTGTCTATGTCTACAAGTAAAAGCCCGTTACTTACACTCTGAGAAAAAAGTCAGAGAGATAGCGATTTTTTCGATTCTCCAAGTTTGTTAGTGATCAGTTATCAATCGTTTTCTCTAGTGGGAAGTCGCTTTGCTCTTTCGCCGACCGTTTGGTTGTGATATTGGTATGTATTTTTTGTCCGTTAAACACATCGATAGCGTAGTGAGTGTGTGTATGTATGAGAATGTGAAGACTCTTTGCTATGTGTCATTGTGAGAATCTCAATAGTACTGCACCCTAAACGGTGTTCGTGATCAACTCAAAGCGCTCAACCGAACCGAAGGGTTCTTGTTCTGTGCTAGAGTGATTGAATATGATTTTGCTCTGTCATTTCATGAGTCGAGTGTAAGGAATAAAACGGGTACCAGCTATTTACGAGCTTGGTTAGTTACATATAAATCACAATCCTAATAGAACTTGATTTAGTTTTAATACTTCTCTAAATATATATGTACAGTCAGAGGTACTAAAAATATAGTTGAAGAATATTTTTGTTCCTATTATAACATTTTCTTAATCTACTCAATAGCAAAAAATTTGTTAAACCATTTTTTCTTTATTAAAAAATATATTTTATAAACAAAAAAAATTAAAAGAAACATAAAATATTATTTTGAATATTAAAAATCAAGAAAACATATATTTTGCCAAGACAATATTTTATTTAACTGGTGTTTCTTTTTTAAATCAGCATAATAATATATTTAAAAATATATATATTCCTTGTACCTTCAGGACTCTGTTGTCCTTTGCCTAATCTATATATATTAATATATATTTATTTCAAGCCGAAGGCCTTTCCTTTTAATTATTCATAATGGCTATTAATAAAAAAGCATTTATTTATTTTAATTTATATTTTTATTTAAAGCTTCATTTTACTTATTTACCTTCAGTTCAGAGCACTTAATCGCTTTGCTGTGGACAGTAAAGGCGTATTTAATCATCTCTTTTTATTTTATTTTTTATTCTCTCGTTTGTCTGCAAACTTTCACTTAATCATTATACGAAAATAATTCTTTTCCTTTTTTTCTTTTGCCGAACAAAAATTATTTCTGGTTTTTGTCATTCGCAATGTGGCTGTCAGTAAGTCTCTGTGTTGGGATGCGTGATTCTTATCATTGTGATTACGTGATGCTCTCTTTGTCATAAAAAAAAGCGCACAGTCAATGGGCGGTTGCTTTGTGGGCGTGCACTGGAGTGGGAGCGGGAACGGGAGGGTCTGAGGTGGCTGTTGGTAGAAGGTTGAAATGGCATACATGATGGGCGCTCCATTGCTTCGCTCATCAACGCAGACAATTGCGCTCTGATTGTATCTGTGATACAGCAGACATACCCACACGCACACACACACACATGCAGACATACACACACACAGACACACTCACTCATGCAGGCAATAAAGTTTCTGCTGTGGTTGCTTTCAACACAAATACATTATACTTAGTGCCGTTAGTTGCTGCTGTTGTTGTTGTTGTTGTTGTTGACTGTGCTGTGCCATTCGTTTTCGCCATTGCTATGTTTGTTGTTGCTGTTGTTGTTTTTCTTTTTGGTTTCCGTTGGCCTTTGCTTTTCTAGCGTCTGTGCTGCCTCTGCCGATGCTGGCGTTGCTGCCAGTCTTGGCTTTGCCTTTGAATCTTTGATATTGTGTGCGAATTAAACGAAATGGCTAATGAAAAGTTTAACAGTCAATAAATAAAAGAGGGAGCATACACGAACAGCACAAAGTGGGCGACCACAGTTGTCTATAGCCTTAAAAATATATATATAGAATATGTACACACGCATATATATGTATATATATGTATGTTTATGCATGTGTTGATTTACTATATGAATTCAATTCGAATTCAATTTAAAGCCTAGTTGCGCAATTAAATTCGATTTGTATAGAACTTTACTAAATACTTTTTACACTTTTTATCTCATTCATCAATTTAATTTGCATATTTTAAATTCTTGTTCGATTCGCTTTATAGTCATTTCTTGTTATATTTATTTAAACTTAAATTGCATCTCATTTTGTTGTGCAATTAATGAAAATGTTGTGGGTTTTTTATTTCATGTAAAATTTACAGTTTACCATAAAAATTTATTTTTTATATATATTTTATATGAATTTATATATATAAGATTTACTTACATTTCATTTCTTATTGATTAAGCTCACTTTTTATTCATGTTAATTAAATATGAGTAAGTAAAAAATATTTTTTAATAATTGAAATTAAATTAATTGAGGCCACTCTTTATTGACATCATTAAAAAACATTTTATAATTGCATTTGTTTAAATATTAGTTAAAAGTTAATATCAAATAATTAATACAATTTTAAAATTTAAAATTAAAATGAAATAATTTATATATATATATTTGGTTTATTTTCATTTTGTTCAGATAGATTTAAAAAACTGCAAACTCGACATATTTAATTATATCATAGAATTTATTACAGATATTAATATATATAAAATTTTTATTACATTTATAGTTATTTATTTTAACTATATATATAATATTTTTATAATTTTATAATTGAAACCAATGTAAAAAAAAATTTAATAATAATACATTTTCTCAAATCAGATTATTTTTCAAGCATATTTTATTTTTATATTTGATGTTTAACCAACTGACTCACATAATTCACTTACTCCAATTACCCTATCAAGTTTTGTTCGCCAAACAAAACGGCGAGTAAAATTGCTGACAAGGATCTTGCGGTAAAAAAAAAAAACGCTACTGCAAGAAAGAGAAAAAAATCAAGTACGAAGACATAGGAAATTCGTGGCATTTTAAGCGCTGAAGCAGTCGCTTAGAGCCAAGTGTCAGAGACAATGGCTCCAAAGACAATGCCCAAAAGCCAACAACAGCAACAATTGCAACAACAAAGATGTTCTCTATTAGGAGGAGGCACGGTACAGGACGGCTCGGTAACAGGAACAGTCCCAGCGAGCTGACAAAACCGCAGGCAACAAGGGGCACAATTTAAAAACAACAGCTGCGCATTTTATTCTACAGAACTTTAACAATAGAAAGGAGCTAACATAATGAACAGCATGTTGATGGACTAGCTGAATACCCCGTAATAATTGAACAAATTATAATTTAAGTGTAATATTAAATATTAAAATTTTTATTAGGATTCCTAATAAGTTCTGCAAGTCATTATAAGAACTTCTAATTCCCTATTTTTACCAGTTATAAAAAAAAATTGAAGTAATAGAAATTCCCTATACCGGAGCACTTCAAGCCAGCTTAGTTACAGGGTATTTTAAAATGAAACAAAAGCAAAGTGTAGGCGCGAATATGAGTAATAAATAACTTGGCTGCTACTTGAATTGTTTTTTATTCCCTCCTATGGCTTTGGTTTATTGTGGTTTCCTTTTTAGCGTTCTAACTGTTCACAATGGGCTGGCTACTCGGCCTCTGCCCGTCCCTAGCCCTCTCGTGGGGCTGTCAATGTGTTTGGCACTACGCTTCATTAACTTCTTGTTATTTAATACACTTTCCTTTCGAATTTCCGTTGCGTATTTTCCGGCCAGTTGTCAGTCCATCCAGAGATTCCTTAAATGTCCAAAAGTCCTGCGGGGAGTATGCACACATAGATGAATTTAGGGTCTATGATAAAATATTTGTGGTGGAAATTGAAAAAGAGAAAAGCAAGTTTGCCAGTAAATACGAGAAAAAAGGGTCTCACAACAAATAAAGTCCTTTAATATCCTTTGGCATAGAAAACTCTTTAACTGTCCGAATAGTCGGTTGACTTTTTCTGGGGCATCTGCTAAAGTTCACTTCAATGAATTTATTTGTTTTATTTTATTTATTATTATTTATTTTTTGTATGTATATTATGAAAATTAAAAGAAATGAATAAAGCTCTATAATTAAAATAAAATTTTCAAAAGAAAGGTAATTACAAAAAATATATGAAAATAAAACTATTAAATAAATATGCTTTTACATTTATACAAAAATGTGTGACTAATTACTGGAATAAAATAAAAATAAATAAAAATAAATATTTATTTGTACTTTTTGAAATATAGAAATAAAGGACGTACCATATGAAATATGTAAAAAAAATGTCCACTTAATATATTTTGAATTAATCTGAAATAACATATCATATATAATAAAATTTTTCAAAATTTGTTTCTTGTAATTTAAATTATAAGAAGGTATAAGCATTACATTAAATGTAAATGTAAAAGTATAAGCATTACATTAAATGTTAAAATTTTCCCCAACGCCTTTAAAATCTAGACACATTAAAAAGGTTTAGAATGTTAAATTTGAAAGCGCATTACTTTAGATTTAAAAAAGAGCCTGGAACTGTTGCTTTCAAATATCTTTTTTCTTTTGATGCAGACTAAAAAAAAATGTTTATATATATAAATGCATATAGGGACACATACGTGCGCCAGCTTCCGTTATACAATACTTTGGGTTAACAGGCGTATTGTTGGTAATTTTTTTTTTTTCGTTTTTCGCTTTTTTTTGTAGATTGCTAGCGGGCGTGGCTGTTGTTGTTTTGGCCATGTTTCCATTTTGTTGTTGTTGTTTCCTTTTATTTATATTCGTTGCTGTTGCACGCACAAAGGCAAATAACAAAGGATACACAGCCACAAAATCATGTTGTAAGCCTTGTCAGCTGGCGCACTCACATGTCTCCATGTCTCCAACGGCCTTGTGCCAAGTAGAGAAGAACAGCGCAACATTCCCCAAGTTGGGCCTCAATGCCATATGCCACACCCACGGTTCTTTCAGGCCAACCCCCTTCGGTGTTCGTTGTGCGTGTGTTATTTTAACAGCAATTTTAATGAAGCGCAAAACCGTTGAAATACAATTTGTAAAGCAAAGAACAAAAAAACACCCACACCCACATATATACATATATATACAAGCTTACAGAAGACCAAAAAAAAAAAATCCCCGAAGAAATTTTCACAGAATCTTTTGGGGCTGGAGGCGCTGAGGGCAGTTTTTTAACCATGCCAACAGCCAAATAAAATGGCTTAAAAAATGTACTTTTTGGCCCGTCTGTTGTTATATTTGATGATTTTTTGTTGGTGCTCGCGCAGTTGATTAAAAAGGGTTCCCGCATGGGAAGTTTCTTTTGTACATATACCTGAGTATGTGTGTGTATTCCTTTGCATTTCAATGGGCCTTTATGTGGGAAATCTCAGCTCGACTAACAACTGGAACATAAAGCTTACGTGTCAGAAGACGACAGCTATAATTGTCAAGCACTTTATTAGTGTAGGTTCAGATTTGAGCTGAAAAAATTTTCATGCAAATAAAAGTGAAAAAGCTATGTTGGGTGCAGGATATTCATTCAACTTTAAAAATTTTAAATTATGTTTATGTATATTATATTGTACAAATATTGTTTATCTTATTACAAATGCACTCTCCGAAATTCATTTTTGTAGCATTGTTTTGTATATAAAAAATCTTTAAAAAAATATAAAAACAATTGTTTACATGTTATATTTTCTATAATTTTATATCCAAAAGTATTTTAAAATTTAAGAAAATAATTAAAAAAAAAAAAACACTTTTTTAATATTATTTTTACTATTATAAACATTAATTTAACGAATGAGTCTTTTTATTTCCTTTGTAATTTACACATATGAATATATTTTATATACAAATATTTTTATTATTTATTATTATTATTATTAGTTAATTAATAAAATACTAAAATATTCTACCGTTACTATTTTTTCATATATATTAAATTCAAATAAATTTAATCAGAAACTAAATTTGTGCATGATATATTATATATATAAAATCATAATTATATTATCAAATCAAAATTCAAGCGATTTGAATGTCAATTGACTAAGCTCTACTCTTAAGCAAAAAAAAGTAAATACTTTCAGCATTTATTTGACAACTAGAAAGACTTACTTCAATTTCAAGTACAAGCTCGAAGCAGACTAAAAATAAAGTCAGCCAAATTTAGTTCAGTTCTTTGAGAGTAATGAAATTGGCTTTTCAGCACTTCAGTTAAAAATTAATATACTTGCAGTACTTATCTAAAAAGCTTTGGATAATCTCATAATGTGTACGTACGAGCATATTGGGCGCTCGTATTTTTTTCCTTTGGGGGGAAATCAAAGAGAATAGCTAAATTAAAAAAAAGAAAACACGGAAAGGAGGAAAAATAAGTATGTGAGGAGGAAAGAAACAGCTGCCATACAAGACTAGGTCCCATCATCATATTTCATTTGCTGTGCAGTCAAGTTTATTACCTGTTGGCAGCTTGTATACAACGTTGTGTATTTTTTCTGATACCCTGTAACCATGGTTCGCATGGAATGGGGTGACACGACTGTAGCTGTTTTTCGAGTGTTGTGAAAAAGCATTTTTATAATATTATGACAAAATTTATAAGCTATAAGTAAATGTAATCAATGTAAAATAAAATTATAAAAAAATTATTCTTTAATTATAAACAACAATAATAATAATTGCATTCTTATTTGTTATTTTCTCATTGCCATAATGCCTTTTTTATGAAAATATAGGATATCTTTCAGTCGGTTACTCTTCAGCTTGCTCGCTCTCCTGTTCATATTGCTAAGTGTCTGAATTCAAAAAGATGGTTAATACTACGTGTGCCTTGAGTGCTTCACATATAGAGTCATGTTGCTGCCGTTGCTACAGTTGCAGCTTTTGTTTTGTTGTTTCTGTTGTTGCACGTTGCCTGGTTGCTGCTATTGCTGATGCTACTGCATGCCGCCGCATTTGTTTGTCTTGTGTTTGCTTTTGCGTTGTTTGCTGTTTGCCAGTGTCTGGTGCTGCGCGGCTGCCTATGTAAATATTTGCCCTAGTTAATAGCCAAGAGCCAAGCCCAACAGCAGCAGGGCTGTTCTGGGCGTCTAGTCTGTCGGCCTGCAGCGCTGCCACCAGCAATTGCTGTCGCAATCACTCCCACCCACAAAGGCCGTTGCCATAGTATTGCACACATATATCTGCTCTGTGCAACGCATCCACACGCTCTCTATGCCAATGCGTCCTTCACTTTCGCTTTGTTCACATTTCCGCATCCGCATCCGTCAAATGGCGCGTGCATTTGCGACATGTGTAAACATCTACAAAGACAGCAAAAAACTGCAACAACAACAACGTGCGGATGTTCGAAGCAAAAAATAAACTCAAACGCGATGCAGTTGCTGCATTTTGCGTTTATATTTCCCAATGGCATCCAAATTCATCAGCTTCGCGTCGCCTTCTACTTCTCAAGCTAGCACTTACTTAGTGCCACCTCGTTGTGTGGCATTTGTATACCCTAAAGCGAAGCAACGAACAGAGTAGATTGATTTCTCACTTGGTGTTGAACATATGTGGAAAAACATACGAAAATATGTAAATGTATCATTATTTTATATAACTATTGTACATTCAGGTAATATATAATAACAATAAAAAATTTAGCAAAGATAAAATATTATTAAATATACATATATTTTTTAGTTATATATGGCTGAAATTTAAATTGTATTGGCTCACATATAATTAATTAACTTATTTATAAGTAATTTGTATACAAAAGTAATGTATTATTTTCTAATATATCATTATATCGCCGTTATAAACAATCTATTGGTTTACCATTTTTTTTTTTTTTTTTTTTTTTAGGAATTTTTGCGCCATGCATCACATAAATTTTTGATTCAATCGATCAAAATGAGGTTAGAAAATTGCGCATTAGCTGTAAACTATTTGGCTGTGGTTAGAGCTGAGCGACATGCCCAGCTGTGGCTTGTTAGCCAGAGGAGAGAATCGAACGGGCAATGCTGACACAGAGCTGCCTCAGTCGCATTGATAGGCACTTCAAATATATATTGGGTTAAGTGCGATGCACTTATTTTGTAAATATATGTATATATGTATATATGTGTGTATAAGAATCTCTGTGTATGTGTTTGTGCCTAAAACACACACTAATGCGCACTTGAACCGCATTTTTGGGCGCATTTTTAGGTCAACCAAACACACGCAAAACCCAAACAACAAATTAAAAAGAACAAATCGCAAATAAATCGTATTTCTGTTGACAAAAATGCAATAATTTGTCATTCATTATTGAATTAAATATTCCTTTTTCCCTGTTCTTTGCATTAATGGTAAAGATACATATATGAAAACATGCAAAATCTAGCAGAACACGAAGAAATAAAATAATTATTTGATTTACTTTTATGAAAGCAAACAAAAAGATCACATTAAAATAATAAAAATGTTCGAAAATTGTTTATTACTATCTTTAATTAATATAACAAAAGAAAAATAGAATAAAGCTAAAGCTTGAGCCACGTATAGAAAATCTAATACTAAGTTTTCTTCTGCTTCAAGGAAAGAAAGAAAGCTGAAATTATATATATTTTAGAACATTTTACTTTCCCATTGTGCTTATCCCCAATGGCCAACATTTTCTTTAAAATATAAAATTTAACTCTTAAAAATTACAATGGCTACTTCTAATACAATTTAAATTTAAATTTCACTTGAAATTACAAAATATAGTCTATGTTAAAATGAATTCTTAAAAAACCCATAAAATTTGAGTAAAGTATTATTAGTATGTATATGTATGTATATATGTACGTATACTTACATATATGTTTGTGTGCAAAAAGAAAGGTAGAAGTAAAAGCATTAAGAAGAAAATGTTGATGCGACTTAAGACGTCAGAGTTGTGGATGATGGCGCAAATGTCTTGATCTGCCTTACTTACACAGCTAATCCCCGTGGGTGGTGTTTCCTGCTGGGCTGTCTAAGCCTTTGTTAAGACAAGCTATTCCACTCCGCTATCGCTTCGTGCTCTTTGTGTTTGCGTTCTTCTTTATCTGCAGCGCAGTGCGGCGCGTCCCTTGCTATTTGATGGCTAATGATCAAAGTCAGGGTATTTGGCCCCTATTTTTCTTTTTTACGTTTATTCCATGGAGCTAAAAGAGAGTTGATAGGTTTTAGGCGAAGGTTCAAGTTTTGCTATACTATTATACTGAATTTGATTTGTAATAAGACTCTAATTTAATTAAATTTAAGTTTTCGCAGGACCACTGGCATTTATAATGATACAAAATAAATGAGAAATGTATTTTTAGAATTATTCGAAATGGAAGTTATATTTTAAAAATTGAGAAATAAAAATAAAATAAAATATAATATTAATTTGTATAGTTATAAAAATAAGTAGCTATGCAATCTTGGTTTAAAGCAGCTTTTGTGAACGGGTATTATGCATTTTGTTACACCCGCTTTGCCCGCTTTACCAATTTACTTGAGCTTTTTCTTTGGCTAGGCAGGTGGTGGCTGTTGATGATAGCGAAGAGCTAAAACTCTATGTATTCCATTTTTTCTTGTCGCAAGGTTGCCGCATCTAAGTTAGGTGCTCGCCATTGGCTCATTTAGACCTTTTGGCAGAGCCATAACAATGTAATCGAGTGTACACAATGCGATAAAGCCGCACTCAATGTCAGTCCAAAAGGCAGCAGAAACAGTGAAAAAATGTGCCGGCAAATTGGCCAACTTGGCGTTTTTTTGCCCCCAACCATCCTTTGGCTGGCCGTGTCGCCACGCCACGTTCCGCTGGCCTTTTAATGAAGTGCCAAATGCTAAAATATAGTTGCGGTCCATAGGCATCATAATTGTAATTGGCCCTAAATGTAGTCAGTATACGGTAATGGTTTGCCCAACTGAAATAGTACAGAGCTCAATCGGCTTTAGCCATGAGCTTTATGCTGACTCGCTCTGGCGGTAAAGTGCAAAGAGGTATATTGGTACTTTGATGATGTGCTACTGTGTATGACTTGATGATTATAACAAATAAGTATTTATAGTGTGCAATTATTTAAAACATAACACGTCGAGAAATTTCTATATAAAATAAATAAATATATTCAAAAATAAAAATTTATAATAAATGGAAAAGTATATATAACAAACAGTTAGACCTAACATATATATATATATATAGGTACAAAATGTTTGTATAATTTTATTTAGCATAAATAATAAGTAAATATAAAAGATATATATTTTAAAATATTTATTTTAAAAATAAATAATTAAATAAATAAAAAATGTAAAGTAATATTATTTATAATAATAATAAAACTGTCTTAATTTAAATATATTATTATTAAATATATTATTCAAAAATATACATATTTCTTTATATATTATTGTTGTTGCTTTATATTTCATTTTCAAGACATTTAATTTTTAACGAAAAATTATTACCATATACTGTCATACTTTAATTTCAATCAATTTTATTATCATATACTGCTATCCTTTAGTTATGGTCACAGCTACAACATATTAATAAATCACTGTCTTAAAATATACAAATATTTATTATAAACTAGAGTAAAAACTATTCCAATTCATCAATTCTAAATGCCATAAACAAGGTCATCGCTTATCTAAGTCGTTCTGTTAAAAGGTCATTTAGTTTATATACACAATGAAAAGTGGGGGTATCTTTTAGTCAGGCACTTAATCACCGTCGTCGTGTTTTTCCACTTTGTCCTTGCCAACGGATTTGACACATTTAGTGCGCATTAAGCGTTGTTGTTTTTTTTTCTTACAATTTTTTTCTGTGGAAAATGATTTTCAATTATGTTTCGAGCTTCAGAGTCCGCTTCATCTTCTTGTTTCTTTTTTGGCTGGGCCTGGGCCATTCGTAACGCTCTGTCGTACCTGTGCATTCGGCTCATTGCGCACGGCTGCGCTTTTGGCAGCTCCTCCAAGCCTCCTGTGCTCCTCTTTTGCCACGCCCACGCTACGCCTCTTATACAACCCTGCATTTGGAATCATTTACAATTTTTAGTATACATTGTGTAGGAGATATTTGACGGTGTGTTTCATATTTGAATATGCATGAAATTGGCATTGTGAAAATCAATTTGGAAAAAAGCGCATACAATGGAAATAATTTCGTATACCACATGTGTGCCCTGGCGGCAGCAGTTGGAGATTTGGGATGTTTGATTATTGAAAATATATATACATATATATATGCATTGCATTTTTCATTGGCAGGGTATTAAGGGTTGCCAATGTGCAAATGGCGTAAAACCAACTGAAGTGGAAAGAAAAATTGCAAAAAATAGTTGCTAAACTTGACTAGCGAATACCCTTTCAGCTTTATGAATGGATGGTTGATTCCATTTACTCACACATTAATAATATCATTTTACACAGTATAAATAAGTTAAGATCATTTTTAATGGGGCTCTTATGCAAGTTTTCCCTCGGTACTTATGTTAATTTATAATAAATCAATTTGTATAAAATTGTATAAAATATTATGTTTAAGTAGAAAAGGATAACGTGTCCCGTACTCTTAAGTGAAAAAATGTAAGGTACAAAAGGTTATCTTCCTATTTATATATAGAATATGTATGTATAATTAAAATTTTTTAGTTAACATAGCTGATCCATTCAGAGGTGTCAGCTGTTCCTCTAGGTATTTCCTTTAAATCTTTAATGCTCAG
This sequence comes from Drosophila navojoa, assembly GCF_001654015.2. The sequence continues at coordinate 62,374 of NW_022045973.1, forward strand.
TTGGACAATCCACGACTGACCCCTGGAAATAGGCTAGATCTAGCCTGAAATAAGCTAAACTGGCAACACTGGCTGCATTTAAGCTGATTTATATCTGACCTACAAAATATATTCAATTTTATTTCTATTTGCTGCTCTGCAATATGCACAGGGTATTTTTATTTATTTATTTTTTCTTAGTAAGCCTTATTTATGTGTATTTGTTCAGCTTAAAGAAGAAACAATAAACAATCAAGTGAGAGCTCGAGCAAATCTCTTTTTCAATTAATACCTTTTGCTTGTTACATAATATTTCAAAGAAAAACTCACTTAAAATTCAGTCAACTTTTCGAGCACCTGCAACTTATCTCTTGTAAATAAATCAAATGACTCGAAAAGCACTTTGCCATGGCGAATAAATTGTGGTCCAGCCCAGAGCAAAATGCAATTTACTGATGTTATGTATACATATATATTTATGCATGTATTTCTTTATATACTGAGTGGGAAAAAGACAAATTTCCGAATAAATTGCTAACAAACGCTTTGATTCAATTACGACAACAACAACAGCAACAACAACGAGGCAAACAAAATAAGCTGCAACTTTGCAGTGACCGCAAAGCACTTGACACGCTCAGCTGCCGTCCAATATAAATGCAACAACTTTAGAGCATGGAAAGGATGAAAGGATGCTCGCTCAACTCCTGCCACTACTTCGACTCCTGCTGTGGTGCTGCTCCTGCTGTTGTTGTGTGGCTGCTATGCGGCTAAAAACAACTAAACAATGCAGTACACACACACACACACACATAAACATATACAAAATTACAATAAATATACAACGTGTAAGCCTTTGCTACCCTGTGTTGATAGAGCATTTTGGGTTCTATGAATGAACAGGTGACTTGAGAAATAGTTCTTGAATTTTTGGTTAAAGTATTTCTGCTTTTAATAATAGTAAAAAAAAACAATCCAGTAATTCCCATTTCTATAATTTCAAACCCCAAATTAGGAGCAGACGGCAAATATTTTGTAAAAAATCATTTCAAATATATTTCAGAGTGTTTTGTTGTTCACTAAAATTAATTCAACTGGAAAATACACAGCAATGCCATTGACGAGTTAATGTGAGCGTCGTGCTATAATAGAAAATCCAATTCCAATTTGCCAATGAGCAGATGGGATTTCGCATTCAGAGCTGCGGCGCTTAGGAGTTCTTCTGCGGCACCTTGACAATGACGCTCTTGACTTCCGTGTAGTTGGAGAGAGCATACTCGCCGTTCTCGCGACCATGGCCGGACATCTTGTAGCCGCCGAAGGGCGCCTGGGCGGCCAGGGCATTGTAGGTGTTCACCCAGACGGTGCCGGCGCGCAGACCGCCCACAATGTAGTTAGCCTTGTCCAGATCCTTGGTGAAGACAGCGGCAGCCAGGCCGTAGTCTGAGTTGTTGGCACGTTCGATCACTTCGTCGAGCTTCTTGAAGCGAATGAGCTGCTGCACCGGGCCAAAGATCTCCTCGCGTGCAATGGTCATGTTGTCCTGGACATCGGCAAAGACCGTGGGCTGGACGAAGTAGCCGGGCAGACCTTCGGGGCGTTTGCCGCCGGCAACCAGCTTGGCGCCCTGCTGCTTGCCCGTCTGGATCAGACCCAAAATCTTTTCCATTTGCTCCTGGTTGACCTGCGGTCCCTGTTCGGTGCTCAGGTCGAAGGGATTGCCAACGGTGCGTTTCTTGGCACGCTCTGCGCTGCGCTCCACAAACTCATCGTAGATCTTGTCCTCGACAAAGGTGCGCGAGCCGGCACAGCAGCACTGACCCATATTGAAGAAGAGACCGAAATGAGCTGTCTCGACGGCATAGTCCAGGTCCGAGTCGGCTAGAATAATGTTGGGCGATTTGCCGCCCAATTCCAGGGTGACGCGCTTCAGATTCGTATTGCCTGACGCCAGCTGAATCAGCTTGCCCACATCTGTGGAGCCGGTGAAGGCGACCTTGTCGACATCGCTGTGGTTAGCCAAAGCGGCTCCAGCGTCACCAAAGCCAGGCACCACATTGACCACGCCCTCAGGGAAGCCAGCTTCCTTGATCAGCTGCGCAATGTAGAGGGCCGTCAGACTGGTTTGTTCGGCAGGCTTCAGAATGATGGTGTTGCCGGTGGCCAGAGCAGGACCCAGTTTCCAGGCCATCATTAGAATTGGGAAATTCCATGGTATGATCTGACCACACACACCCACGGGCTCGTGCCGTGTATAGGTAAAGAAGTCGCCGTCCATGGGAATGGTCTTGCCATGGTTCTTGTCCGCCCAGCCGGCAAAGTAACGCAGATTCTTAATGGCCGTGGGCAAATCCACATTGTAGGACATGCTATAGGGCTTGCCATTGTCCAGGGTTTCCAAACTCTAGATAGAAAGAGGATTATGATTGGGATTAGCAGTGTATTTTCAGATTCTAATATCCACAACTTACAGCCAAATAAACCTGATCGCGCTCAATGAGATCCGCCAGGCGATAGAGCAAACGACCACGATCCGAAGCATCCATGCGACGCCAGGGTGAACCCAATCTTTAAAATTAAATACACATTAAATAAGCATGAGAAATTATTCATTCTATTTAAAAAATTATATTTACTTGAATGCTTGACGTGCTGCTTTAACGGCTATGTCTATATCCTCCTTGCCACCGGCTTGGATTTCGGCAATGGTCTGTTCGGTGGTTGGGTTAATAGTGGGAAAGGTCTTGCCCGACTTGCTCTTGTGCCACTCATTGTTGATGAAGAGCTGGAACGGATGAATTGAAATAGAGATATAGATTTACGAATACTGTATGTTGAGTATGATATTCGTACTTTTTAAGTAGTTTGTGAAATTGATTTTATAAATTCTTTAGAAAAATAATAATTTTCTTTTAATGTTCCTTTGAAAAAGTTCTATTAGTCAGCAAAACTTTATAGTGTATTTACTAGTCGTTATTTCCACAATAAACCTTTCACACTTTGCGATTGATGTACCCAGCCCATTGTACACACACAATTTGATAAACAATTTGAGTTAAGCTTCTCAATTATTGCCGGAACGAAGCTAATCAATAAGATTAATTAACTGCTCTGGTGTAATCGAGCTGTTCTCTAATTAGTTGGCTTCGATTAAAACTATGCTGTTTACACAGCTGGGCAGGCAGAGAATCATGCTGACTATAAAATATATTTGAATATATATGTATGCATGTCTACGTAAATATATTCAAATGTCTCTCAGGTTTTTAATCAATCTCAGCATGACGAGGTAAATTGTGAAATATCGTAAAAAATTTCCGCCAGACTAAAAAAATACTTTGGCAACACGTGTGGGACAGATGACTAGGCGAAGCCCTAGATAAGCTAGTTAGTGGTATAACCGAAATATTGGCTAGTAGCTAAAAATAATATTTTCCTTTCCTGGCATAGAGATAAAATTTCTGATTAGTGATAAAAGGGCTAAGAAAACATATATTTAAAATGTATATAAACATTAATATATACGAGGGTAGTCTAAGACATATATAAAATATATTTGTATATATGTTATTTCCAATCTTAAATTTTGTAGATCTTCATAATCTACATATAATCGTAATCCAATTATAGATTTTTAAATTTATTTATTATTTATTAAAATTAATAGCTGATTTATTATATTTTATATTTTTAAATTTTGTAATTTGTTTGTTTTCGTCGATTTGTTCCACATTAATATACTCTGTATATGAATTAATTAAACGATAACATCAATCTCTTACAGATTCAATTGACAGGTGAAATAAATATAGATAGGTCCACAATTAATCGCAATGAACATGTTAAAAGACTCTTATCAGTAGCATTTTGTGTTGGTATAAAAACATATTAACATCAGTTTATTAATAAACACCAGACCTGTGGAGGTAGCTCGATATATGAGCATTCGAAGGTCAAGCTCCAGCCGAATTTTTTACTGGTATACTCATATGTATGTCATATAATTTATTAAGTTCGGCTACTCTTATTATTAAAATAAAAACACACACAGTAGCAGCTTTAAAATTCAAAGAGATATCTACAGTGCATTCAAAGCAGCTGAATTGAATAAAAGAGAAAAGTCGCTGCTCTGTCAATGTGAACTGTTAAGAGAGCGGCGTCTGTGATATAACGAGAGCGTCAGCAAGCAACAACAATAACAACAGCCGGCAGTAAATAGCAAGATATATTTTTTGTTTGCTTTGCCTTGCGTCTGCCTATTCGCCGGTTTGCATGTGTGCCTCGCGTTTCTTTCTGGTTATTTTCCTATGCTTAGAAGTCACATACACACGCACACTTAAATAAACATATGTATGTATGTATGTACATAGAGGCAGGCAAATGTTTATCTAATGCGACATATGAACGCCTGTTTTCTGCATGTAAGCCTGGAATTTGCATTAATTATAGAATTCAACTCAATATATTTAAAGAGTGCGCTTGCTTTTTTTGCCTCTTCCCTTTCGCTGTTGCATAGATTTTGTTTGTGTCTGTGGTCTAGAAGCCGCAAATGCGAAAACAAAAGGGCAGCTGCGCTTTGTCAAGGTCAAGCAAAACAAACGGCGAAAAAACTTGCAATTTTACTTACAATCTATTCAAGTATGAAAGCGAATATATAGGAATGTTTGTATGTAGAACATATGTAATCACATTATCTTGGTCTTATCACGGCATAAAGCGTGCTATGTACACAAACAAAAATATATAATTTATACATAGACTATACTTACGCCAGTGTAGAGCACATCTGGAGTTGTTTGTGGCTGTGGCATAGCCGAGTAGGCAGCAGCAGCAGTCAAATTTTTGCATTCTGCACGCAGCAGTCCACTAGTCCTCAAAATACGCAGCATTATGTTTATATTATATTTTTAATTAATTTCAAGTATGAAGAACTAGGGCGTTTACCACGACTCTAATTCAAAACAACGCGTGCTAATCGTTCAGCGGTCCGCTAGCAACTGAGAAACTGAGGTTGCGACACTAAAAGCGAAAACTATGAAGACAGCATGCCGCTCACTCACATATACACACGTATGTTCACATACTCGTCCACTGCTGCCAATTCAGCTTTTTTCCCGTCAAATCTGGCTTTTTCCGAAGAC
>NW_022045973.1:95460-106427 GCF_001654015.2 Drosophila navojoa
TATCAGTTGCTTGTAGGGTTCAGGGGATCTCGTAGTCGAGCTGTCTCGACTAGAGCTTTCTTTCTTGTTTATTTATTGTTTATTTCTGTTACTGTTTTTGTTTTTTGTTTTTATTATTATTTGTTGGGTGTCGGCCACATAAATCTGATTTATAGGAGTAATAAAATGCTTCATGCTTCAACAAATTTCAACTGTTCGGCACACACACCTTCTTGTCAAACGTTTCAGCTTGAGTTCTCGCTGCTGCCAGAAAATCAAGCACTTTGAAGTTAATGTGCGAGTGCGAGCTGTAACCACGTTGAGCTGCCTGCCATCTGCAGTCATTTAAATGATGTATCAAAAGTATTTCGGAGCAGTTATTCGGTTGAGTTCATATTTTTCGTAGAACACTTTATTATCTCTGATTCAAAATTTATTTACATTTTTATTCGCTGTTCTTAGCAATTTAGAGGGGTATATTAGGATTAGACTATAAATATATTTAAATATATATCTAAATATATAATAACAAAATATTCAATTTAATATAATTGAGTGAACTTTTTCAATTATTTAAGATTTTAATAATTTTAATAATAACAATAAAAACTAAACAAACAAAAATAGTTTTGTTTATTATTTTAATACTTATTTCAGAAATTTCTCATAATCAGTACGAATATTACAAAAAAAAAAATAATAAAAAATAATAATAATAATAATAATAATAATAATTCAATTACTAAATAACTATATGTAAATAAACAATAATATTATTATTAATAATCAGTAAATTGATTACATATAATTTTTTTATTTACATTTTTTATAAGATAGTCAATTGAATATATATAAATATTTTATTTTAATATTTTAATTATTTCTTCAAATTTTTTTTATAAACGAAATATATTTACAATTTTATAATTATATTTGTACTATTTTTTTAAATATATAAATATATTGTATATCTAGGCTAGTTAAGTTGTTCTAATGAAAACATTTTTAGTTTTAATAATCAATAAATTTTCTTACCTTTACCAAATGCATTAATATTTCTTGAGCACATAATTTAATACATCGCAATTGATACTCGATATGTATTGAGGCTATTTAAATACATATTCAAATTATTCTAATTACCTGTAATATGAGTATTAGTTCATCATAATATTAGCTTTTGCCTAAAGGAAATTTAGTTTCACAACTTTTTGGCACCACTAAACGGCTATTAAATATTAAGTCATGCACCTTGGCTAAGTTGCTCACCTTTCAGCGGCAGCTAAATGGGCGTGGCGTTTTAAGTATCCGAGTCCTGTTCACGTTTCGTTCATTGTTATCAACTGAATGGGCTGGCTCATAGCTGCAGGCCAAGCTTTTGTGGAAAGAGAGTGTGTGTGTGGGACTTCGCGTGTGTTTGTGTGTGTGCGTGTGCTCAAACAGTTTAATACCTTGGATAACAAGGCGCATCATGTTACATTTACGCACAGATACAAATACATCGGTATATAAATATACATACATATACATATATGTATATGGAAGACATGTGTGGCACGCGGCCAGGTGCTTAGCCTCCGGCTTGCATTGCATTGCCTGTCGTTGCTCTGTGCACGTGTGTGTGTGTGTGTGTGTGTGGGAGAAAAGCATGCTCGGTCACAACTACACGTAAGCTCTAAACTGTTGGTACTAATGCAATTTCTGTCATTTTTAATGGTTTTATAAGTTGCACTAAAGTCGCCTGACTATGGGGTCGTATACGCAAGCTTTGGCCACTTGCTCTGTGGCAGACACTTGATTATTTGTTTGGACTTTGGACCTGGCAAGCGAGTCGAGTCTGTCTCCAGCTGCGTCTGTTCTTTGAGCACTGGCCAGCTCTGAATTTTGTTTGCTTTCATTATGATGAGGTTTGCTCGTGCATGTGTCCTCTGCATGCTCTGTACGCTAGATGTCCTCCTGCATGCTCTGCATGTCCGGCATCTCCATCTACCGCCTACCGCTGCCGCCTCCGGGCGCTGTGGTCATCCAGTGTGGCAACTGATGGCAATTACTGCTTCGTTTGTGCCAGAGCTAAATGTGTTTAGTTTTGATTAGTTAAGTAATTGCCGGATCTCAATTCAGGCGAGTGGCACTATGGCACTATGGACTGGCAGGCTTCTGCAGCTCCTTCAGTATTGCCTGCAGCATACTCAATTGCAATTCATACGCGAAATTATAGTTGTTGATCTAAGTGGATTACGTTCAAATCACTAATATGGACATTTCATGAGTATGATTGGTTGAGCATTTAATGGAGAATATTTTCAATGCTTTCAAGCGAAATATCAATGGTTTGCTTACGGCCAATTAGTCAGCTATGTTCATGGCAGAAGAACGTTTGATTTATTAAACAAATATGCTAATTATTATTATTTAACTTGCAGAGCACCCTCCAACTGAACAAGAATAATATTGTTATTATAAAAAAATATATTGTCATTATAAAAGAGTAAAGAAATTAGTAAATTGTAAGTATAAAAAACATATAAAATATATATAGATATACAATAATCAGATTAAAATTTTATTACTTGATGAAAGAGTTAAACATTTATTTATTTATATATGTTTTTTTTTTTTTTTTCTTTATTAAGTTAAATTTGTATTTATATTAAAGTAAATATCAAACATATTATATTATTAAACATTTAATAAATTTATTTTAAAACAGCAAATAATGATAACAAAGGAGCTAGTTAATATTTAATAGTATTTTTAGACAAAATCATTAGAATAGAAACTAAAAAGAAAAATTTCGTTTCTAAACTTTTTACATTACATAACAAATATTTAAAATTCATATATGTACATGTAATATTTTATTTACTTATTATTATGTAAAAAACGTTTATGTATTTATGTAAACAAAAATTATTTATTAAAAAAAATATTTAAAAAATAAGTAAAATTAAAAAAGTTCTCATTATATATATCATAAACACACAAAAGCCCTACAAAATTGTTTACTTATTTTTAGGCCTTTTTTTAAATGGGTCAAATTTATAATTTTGTTATTTATATTACATATAATACTTATACACATTACGGAATTTTAAATTTTTTCCTTTTATTTATTTATTTATCAAATTATTAATCTGACAGTTTAATAAAATCATGACTTATTCTCAAATATTCTAATTTAATCTCTTCTTGTATTTTCTGCATAACCAGCCATTTTTTTCTCTCAGTGCAGTTTCACTCCTTCAAATGCGAAAGATGCTCTGGACCATTCTGCGCATTCTCACCACAGAGAGAGAAGTCCGCACTAAAAATGAATTTCATTTCGTCAAAAGCTCGGCGCCTGGCATAGAATCTATGGAGCCGGACCGGGCGCAACATCTAAAGAAGCATTCGAATTGGAACCTACATCAACAGCAAAGCGCTTGAAATTGAATTCGGCGCGCGCCTTTAACAATTCCAACTTATTAAAGGCAAATGCGAAAAGTTTAATTGGAACTGCGATTGTGGCGCTGCCTCTTGTCACTGGGGAGTCGCGCAAAATAGATGCGGCCTAGGCAGTACCCACTATAAAGTCACGCCTAGCCGCCTACCCGCCCCCATGCCTTCGAGCCACTCCTCTCAGTTGACTGCAGGCCTGGCGCTAACTGTGCGCAATTGAAGGCAATTGAGCAATTTTGTATGCTCCGAGCATCAGGCGGGGCATTTGCATAAATACATTTATTTAATATTTAAATTAGTTCTCTCGCATTTCTTGCAGCCATGCATTGGTGTCGATATATTTGTGTATATATTTGTATACTTTTACAATTTTTACTGATAATCCCCATTGATGGCCAAGTAATTGTCCATGACGTAAAGCACAAATGCAGCTAATCTCTGTAAACTTACCAATTTGCTCTCGACTCCAAGACAATGAAATCTCTGTCTGGCTGCTAAGCAGGCCGAATGCGTACAACCAACGCAAATTGACAAGTTTTCTGGCTCATTAATCTGACGGGCTCAGACGAGATTTGGCTACAGCAGAACCTTTTTGTTTTTAGCGTCGGTAAGTTTTTATTTATTTGTTTTTATGTATTTTTTGTTTTATTTGTTTGTGTATTATTTTTAGAAGACTGTTTGCTTTTGCTAAAATTCAATTTTTACGAAACCAAAAAAATATTTAAAATTGACATGGCAAGTAGAAATTTGTGACTATATAAAAAAAAAGTACAAATAAATTATTTCATATAATTTTATATTAAATTTTAAAATAAACATTTTCTTTTACTATCTTTCATGACTAAATTACGAAATTCCAAATATATTCATTTAATTTCTAAATATTACGTATACGCAAAGTATATTAAAAATAACTTTATTATTATTCTAAGTAATTTCATTGTGTTGCATATTATAATGTAAAGTAAACTTTACGTTGGCCGCTTGTCAACTAGAACTGAAAACTCTTCAAAATATTGCATATACGTCCTGTATATATTACAAAGAACTTTATTGTAAATATTTCAAGTAATTTAATTATAATGTAAAGTAAACTCAGCTAGAGCAGAATTTAAAAATTCCTCGAGAATATTACGTACTCTCTCCCAAACAAAAAATGGCGTATATGCCAGATATTGCGTATACGCCGTGTATACGCCGCGCCGGACTGTTGCTGGCAGGTGCAAATGTATGAACAGTTAACAGTTTACTTTCCTGCCTTCTGCTTGCCTTCCGCAGCCACCCCACCTCCTGGTGGCGCCGTCGCCGTCGCTGACCCAGCTGGCAGTTGTACTATATGGCAGGAAGCGCGGCCAACTTCTGCGACAGTTTTTCTTTAGTTGTTTTTCGCTCAGTCTTTCGCTTACGTAAATACCCCAAAGCTCTGCGCATATTTCCATATTAAGTATTTTTATAGCTAATGGCGCTTTTTACTTAATGTCAACACACAAGCCACGCCCCATGCTCATACATATATACATATACATAAAATGCAAAAAAATTGAATATTTTTATGTTGTTTTTATAACAATTTTATATTTCGATGTTGCTGCTGTTGCTCTTTGTTGCTTTTTGTTTTCACCGTTTTTGCCTTTTGCCGTTGACGATTTCAGCGCCAAGAGGCAGAGACTTCCTGTGACTCCTGTGCCACCTGTTATCTATTGATTTTTATGCCTGCGTATTGCCTGGATACACGCGGTAATAAGAAATATCTATCTAAGGGAATAGCTGCGCTAATAGATACCCTATGAAAGTAATTATTGGTTTTTTATTTATTTTTTTTATACTTGTTTATTATTTGCAATAAAAATAAATGCAAAAATAGTTCTGTTCTACTTTTTGTCATCCAAATACATTATGATTATATGTTAAGAATATTGAAACGACTGGAATTTCTATTTGAAAGTTGAAAATATAACAAATCTAATTTTTTATTTACAAAAAATTTTTTTTCATAATTTTGATTATATGTAAAGTTATAATTAAAAATCAAAATAATTAAAATAATTTGTATATTCATGCGGACTATGAAAAGGCAAGTATTTTATAAATTTAATTTAATTTCTATAATACAAAATATATTCAAATACATATTTATAATACAAAGTTCGTTATTTTTTATAGAGAATATACGATATATGCACTTATTAATTTTCAATTACCTTTAAAAAAATAAAATAAATTTATTTAAGCAAATTTGTGACCAACATTTCTAAAAAAAAAAAAAAAAAAATATATATTTTATTTAGCGGAAGTAAAGTTAATTGTTGAAAGGAAAATATATTTTTTTTCTAATATTTATTTCTTCCATAACTAACCTTTATTTTCAGTTTAAAAAAATTTCATAATATTTTTTTTGATAATTTTCTTGTAAAACAATTTATTTAAATTGTATTTTCACTTTGAATATAGCTATAACAAATCTAGAAGCAAAGCAAGTAAGAGGTAAGAATGCTTGAGATGCAAACACTGCGTTTGCTAGAAAGTTGGCATCAGATAACTGTAGAATACTCTTTAATATATATTCATATATACACATGACTATATGTATATTAGTGTATATACACTCTAATATATACACAAATACATACATAAATATAAAATAAATAAGCAACTTCACCCCAAATTCTTTTCTAAGCAAAGTTGACAGTTGAGCAAATTTTAGATAGCCAGCAATGGCATAAAATACACTCGCCCACATTCACCCACTCACTCCCACTCACGCCCACTCTTGCTGTCTCCCCCGCCCTCCTTGGGAATTGTGAATGCGTTGGCTCGTAGGGGTTAAAGTGCCAGAACAGCAGGGACTGTCGGACGAGAATGGTTATTGTTATGTTGTTTAGCATCCACACAGGATGCACAGGATGTTCGTGCAGCTGTCTTTGAGTGCCAACCAATTTGGGGCTTGTGACATAGACAAAGTGTTGGCCATTCCCGCCCATCCTTGGCTACGTTCTTTTGCCAACTTTATAATTTGGGTTTTGATTTCGCATTTCAATTCTCCCAAGTGGCCATTAGATAGTTGCTACTAATTCAACTTGTATTCTTTTCAGTTTCTTTAAACTCTATTTTGTTACTAATTTGAGTTAAATGCGTTTATTTGATATACCCGCAGTTGACTTTCTCTCTCCCTCTCTCACTCTGTCCCTTTCTCGTTCTCTCTGTTTCAGTTAATTGCAACATAACGAGCTCTTTGTTTGCCAGCCAGCATTGTCGCTTTAGTGTATTGCACTTTCGTGTATTTTGCATATTTTTGCAATCTGCACCCCAGCTAAAAAGGTAAACTATTTTTTGTTGCTTCCACTAAGGCAATGGCCAAAATCATTAAATAGTTAAAATTTAAATTATGTAATGGAATAAGTGGTTCTACAATTTCCTAATTGTCTCGTGCATTATATACCCCACAATGGCATTTGAGATCGAGTGTTTCAGTGTTGTTTCCTGTAACAGATAACTGACTCTCTCTCTCTCTCTCTCTCTCTCTCTCTCTCTCTCTCTCTCCCTGTCTCTCTGTGTGTTTCCTCTTTCTATCTCTCTCTAATTTCTATGCTAGGCATCGCAACAGTCAAGCAGAGTCAAGCGACGCCTTCCAGCTTGTTTATAGCTGCTGGCTTTTAATTGAATTCAATTATTCAGTAGTTGCCTCTAGTGCAACTGCTTCTTCCGCTCTTTTTTTGCAGTGTAGTGCTTAATCCAGTGCAGCAATATGTGAAGAGTGAACAGGTAAATGGATTTAACGCGCAGCCAAATGGTTTTTGTGACTTGTTTTAGAAAACGCTTTTTTTTTATTTTAATTAGTTGGTGTGTTGCGATAATCTTTGTTTTTGCACGATTTAATTGAATGCCAAACAATTAAAATTAATCAACAAGCGGAAAGTGTCAGGCATTGAAAGTGGCGACAAAAAAAAAGCTTCAAATGAGCCGTAAAAAGCGAAACAGCCACACAATCGCGATTGACCCGACTTTGTCGCTGAATGAGCATAAGAGAGAAAGAAAGAGAGTGTGTGTGTGTATGTGTGTGTGCCTCTGTGGGTGAGTGCGAGTATCGTCAACTGTCATTGTCAGGCAATGATGTGCGTGCGTGAGTGTGTGTGCGATGTAATTATCACAGACGCCAACAGGCGGCGCTTTAAAGCTGCTTAGCCACGCAGACGGCGGCCGCAGGAGGCGGCAAGGGGCGGCTGCGTCGTGCCTATCTATCGTTTAATATACTTTAAATGCTATATTGACTCTACTGACTGTGTGCGATGCAGCATGCGTGCGCATGTATATACCTATACTATGTATGCTTTTTGTTAAAATAACTCAGGATGTTTTAATTGAGAGTGAGCGACTAATAGATATCCTTAGTGATTTTGTTACTCTGGAAGATTTTTTCTTCCATTGATGAGGGGATTGTGGAAATGTAATTCCATATATTTGCGTGCTCTATATTAGGTAGGTAGTGGCGGCTTCTGTATGGCATGGGCAATAAATAATAATAATAAAAAATTAAAAAATAATTCTCCATTTATTTCTCAATGATAACATCTTCTGCAAAAGGTTAATTTAAAGAGGAAAAACATAGTTGCTGCTTTCAGCTGTGGTGAACGTACAATGACCGAGCGCAAAAGGAGGAACGAGAGCAAAGAGCACATAATAAAATCGCTCTTAAGAGGTATTTCATGATATTATACAAATGATTTATTCAGCTTATTCGAATTGCTTTATTCTCAAAAGTCCCAAAAGCTTATCGATATGCCAAACTTCGTCAAATGACTAAAGATCCTTATCAGTATAATGAAAATTAAATAAATTAGATCTTGTAACGCTTGTCATACAATATGATTTTGAAATAAGTGTTAATTAAGTACAAGTCAATTGCTAGGCATTGAATATAGTTTACAAATTTTAATTAATTTCTCGCAAATAGTCGATGCTGTCCATTCACACAACTCATTTGTCAAGCAATGCCAAGAACTCAGACAGTTGAGTGATGACCATAGTTTGTTTTCCTCAAAATTTGTATGGCCTTAGCTGGACTTTGACTATTTAGTTAGGGTATTTTGAGTTCTCAGCCATCCTTTCGGTAGTTGCATATTCATATTTGTTATCGTTTGGCGTTTGTGTCATTTTGCGCCAACTGGCAACTGGAAAAGTTATCATAGAGTCGCAGCCCAAGTTTATTGTAGCATACTTTTCAGCTGTGCTGGAACACTCATGCTCACACCCATACACTTGTACTCAACCGCGCCCACACTCACGCCCACTCAAACGCAGGCCCATAGAATATGGGCTTCATGACTTTGTTTTGTTGGCTGCGCCGCTGCTGTGCGTTTTCCCAGTTGGTTCTCTGCTGCTCTGTTGTCTTAGGTGGCTCGGTTAATTTACATTTTCCTGGTAATTAAAATGTGCTCGCCCATTCGCTACCCTTCGCTCTGCCACCCCCCTGTGCCACCCACACTGGCAGTTGCCACACGCAAAACTCGTTTACATAATTATGTGTGGCAATTTGCGCGTGTGTGTAAAGATTTACACAGCCATAGCCTACACAACAATACACACGCACACACACAAATAGGCCATAAATTGTACCATTTCATTTTTTCAACAGATTTCCTAATGCTTTTTGTTGTTCGCCTTCTTCTGGCAGCAACAATTGTCAGCTAATTTGAATAACTCACAAGGATAATATGAATTTATGAATTTATGAATTTATGAATTTCAAATTATATTTCTGGAGCTTTACATTTCACTCTCTTGATGTTCGGAAAGTTTTTCAATAAATATCCCGTTTAGCCGCGGGTTTTCCAACTGTATTCAATTTTAAATGACCAACTTTCTTGTAGAAGTTCTTAAACTTGAACTGCAAGTGCCAATAAATAATAGGCGAGAAGCTGAATCTTAAGTTATTTCGCAATATATTAAAAATGTGTGAGATAAGATTAATTATATTCATTATAGAAAATTATATTATTCAAGGTAAAATAAACAAATAAAAAAACAAGTAAAAGATTGTATATTAAAAATTCAATGTACATAAAATCATTGGTAAGAACATTTGTAATATATTTGTATTTTCTTTTATATATTTTTTAGATATTACAATTTAAAATAATACAATTGAAAGAATATAATTAAAAAAACCCATATTCAAAATATATATTTATTCTTATAAATACCAAACAAAATATTATATTTTGATTAATTATGTTATATTTTAATTAATATCTCTGTAAATAATAAGAAAAATACTCATTTAAATTAAAAAATTTGTAAAATACATATTCTCATTAATTGTAGTATTTGTTATATAAAATAAAATACAATTTTAGGACTTAGATCAAGTTTGCCAAACAATTTCAATAATTATTATTATTATTTTTTTTATTTTTACTACTTTTCTTTTTGCCATCTTACAAATTTTCCCTACTCCCATTTGAGTGCAGTAATTATTATTTATTTTTTCATTTGCTGTCAAATGGTTATTGATTTAACGCTTGAGAGTGTGCCATATATCATTAAACGTAAATGAATATTTATGATTCATAAAATAGTAATTAATATGTTAATTCTCGCTGTAATTAAAGTCCTATTGTGTTTTTGCTCGACTTCAGCTATACGACGAAAAAAAAATCATATGCATAATGCATGAATATGTGTTAATACTTCAAGATAGTCGACGATTTAATATCAGAAAAAAGAAAATCCATATATATATATATATATATATATATATGTTTACATACACATACATTTTTACGGAAATTACTCTGGAAGCAACACTCTTTCGTCTTGAGCTTGAAAATGCACAATACTTATCTGGATCAATATGTAAGCTACGTCTATGAATTTATATGAAATCAGCATCTTTCGTGCTCATAAATAAATTGTTTGCGCCACGCAACGGAAGCCAGAGCCCCGGAACATACAAAGTCAATGGGACAAACCTCCAAAGCCAACAAATAACCCAAAGAGATGGTCGGAATTGTAGCTTATGCTTAGACCGAACCGGAACCTGAACTGAACACGAAATTCGTTTTGTGGGTGGACATTAGATACGCTTAGCAGCTGCGTTTCAAGCAAGACGGGCGGGCGTCGGCCCCATTGCTCCCCAGCTGCCTCGCTACAGCCCAGCTCAAGGACGGCGTGTGTACGCACATATACGAACACGAAAAGGAAAACGAAAACGAGAGTGAAAACTTCCAAAAGCAAATTAATAACAAAAACAGCAAAAACAACTGCAAAAGCTTGCGGAGCTACTGGAACGCAAACTGTCAAGTGGCTCAGCTGCCCGCAGGACCAATTAGAAACATCCAATCAGAGTTGAATACGTGCCAACACGATGCGATGATTAAATCGGAGTGAAAGGCCTTGTTTCATATTAGAAATACGTCATTAGTCCAACTCATTAGTCATTATTCATTGGTCATAGGCAATAGACATTCGGCTTTCGGTATTTAGCCTTAGACCAAGTCATTAGGCATTAGGCATTAGGCATTAGGCATTGTGCATTAGGCATTAGGCATTAG
>NW_022045973.1:109616-136484 GCF_001654015.2 Drosophila navojoa
GGAAGCTAAAGCTGAACGCTTCTTAAATAGTTCGTCGGAGAGCCAAAGCACACGCATTTAGTCATGCTATGCTTAACATGCATGTGTGGACTGCAGGCAGAGAGAGCAATTACCGATATTTGTGTCTGAGGAAGGAGCAATGCCGCTCAACTGCTCTTTGCAGTCTTTGTGTTTTCTTCGTTGTGTATGTGAAAGCTTACGAATTATCTAAGTTAAATGCTCAAAGCTATAATTTTATTAGGGCAAATCAGTGCTTTGCGTAGCTAATTCACTCCCTTGCTTTCAGTTGTTCGTGAAATTTCGCTTTATTTGCGAGTGCTTCAGATTATTGTTTCTCAACTGTGTCGGCCAGTCTCTTTTGCTGTTGTAGGAATTGCTAGATCTTTATATAGATATGAATTTCTCGCATATGAGTATATGTATGTATATAAAATGAGCTTCATACATACGAAAACTCCATGCCGCATATTTAAATAACATATATGTATGTGCATAATACATATGTATGTGTGTATTGAAGATTTTGCCTTTGTTGCAATATGACAATTCGCTCGAGGCTCTCAGCGTTCAATATTAATTAATATTTTTCTATTAGGTATATTTAGATTTTTATAATCTGCCTGAAGGCTTTTATTGCCCTGGCCTTAAACTAAATTTTTATTCTCTGTAACAATTAAATAAATAATGCATATATCCTATTGTAAAGATGCACTTAGCTAATTATTATTTTATAAAGAACATACACTTGTTATGGCTTATAGTTATATTTTATATATATATGTATGTATGTAAATTTACATATATACATATGTATATGTAGAGTAAAGCTGAAGGTGAGCCTACATATATATGTACACATGCATACGTGTATTGTCCTGCTCTGAGTAAGTAATTATCTTACAGAATATTCAGGGTGTAGTTGGGATCAACGCATTTGTGGAATTTAATTAGAGTGCTTTCATAATAGACACACACACGAGTATTCTCTCTCGCTCGTACAAGGGATAACGGATCAGTGCAGTGTGGAATGCATCGTATGAGTAATAAGAGAGTGGAACTTTTTAACTGAGTGACTATTTCGCTCTTTTGCATTATGCTAAATAACTATTTTGGTTACTGCATTATTATTGCGAGCTTTTGCTCTAGCACAGGAAATACACATACCTATTTTTATTTCGCCATGAACATCATGAGTTTGCTGTTCATTTTTGTGCGTGGCTGCATTAGAGCTAATTAAAATTAGTTTTGAGCACATGGGTTTGTGGAAAAGTTTATGAGCGAGTATTTCATACATACATATTTATATATAACAAATTCATATGTACTTATAAAGTGATTATTTTATAGATATGTAATCTATGCATGCATGTGCGTATATATGAATTCAGGTACTTTATTCGACTTTTGAGCTAAAACTTTGACAGAGCATTGGCTTTAAGCGTTGCCAATTAGTTGCGGTTTTAATGCTCCACAATTTTCTATCTAATCATAGTTGTACAGAGAGGAGCCCACACACAAACATGCGCGCTCCCTCACATTCATGCACGGTTTGAGCTTCTGCCAGTGCACTGGCGTTAAGTGAAGTTTGTCAGGAACGGGAAATCTAATAACAGCAAACACAAACACAATAACAGTTAGTTGTTGTCACGTTGTTATTACGTGTTGGTGTGGTGTGCGTGTGTGTTTGTGTATATGTGTCGAGTTTTAATTTGAGTTTGGCACTGCATATTAAATAGACACATCAACGCCCCAGTCCAAGGCGAGTTCACACATACACACACACACATACGAGGCCCTATGGACACAATGTCTGATTGAATCGATGGGGCGGCGCTTGAGCTGGATTCTATTTGTGGTGTATGTGTATCGCTCACTGAATCGAATTTTGGCAAACTCTACTACTCACACGCACACAATGTCCCTCTCTCTCTCTCTCTCTCTCTCTCTCGCTCTCAGTTATGTGCGTTGATTCACTGATTACGTTACACCGCCTAGCCGCCTCATAAAAAAGGCATTAAATGGCGATAGCTGTCGTTGTGGCCAAACTCTGGTCAACCTGTCTAAACATTTCGGCCTCCTTTTGGACTAGCGCAAATTGATGTGACATATTTGATATTAATTGACATCATTGGGTCCTGGGATTTCAATGACCCAATGACCACAATTCAATGAAAACTTTCCTTGAGCTCAATAAATAACAAGTAATTGAAATTGAAATCGCAAACATTTAGTATTTGCCATAGTTTAAAAAAGTATTCATTGATTTTCGTTTTCACACTTGCAAATAAGAAATTTGCAGTTGAGACCCAACTAACTTATTAACAAAAGTAGTTCTGTTGATCTGCTAAAAATACCTAACGCTTCTCTAGCAACTCTTAACTAATTAAAATATCTTTTTTAGAAAGGTTTAGCCATTAAGCTGATTTGTTTGGTTATTCACTGCAGTGTACTCTTTAAATGCTATCTCTGCTTTAATAGTACAACAAAATGTAATAGCAATACATAAAGCAATTCCACAACATTGTTGCCCTAAGCACTGGTCTGTATTCATTAGACAAATATATGTACATATGTATGCAACACATTTAATAGCATTCAACGACAGTTGCAGCTGTAGCCTTAGGCGAGCATATTAATTAGCTTTCAATTATGACATTAATATATCAATTATAAAATTCGTACTTTCAAATATTTAATACTATAAATATTTTCAGGAATCGTCAGACTGCAACCCAAAATATAAATGATGCAAATTAATGACCTCAAAATGTAAATAAAAAAGAAATGGCGATTAAAAATGTTTTATTATTCGGAGTTTGATATTTAATTATTAATTGTTCTGTTTTATTACTATCCCTTACTGTTTACTACTATTATATTTAATACAATTCTTATAATTATTATTAAATCATTTCCCTCAAAGATTGATATTTAATTGATTCTCTTCCCTTAGGATTTCTACACAAAAAGTTATCGTTAAAGTGCTGATTTCCAGATTTCAGATTGGAAAGCATTTGCTTTTCCATTCAATTGCAATCGTAAATTATAGCTAATGCTTGATAGCACACATACTTATATATGTATACACTTAAACTGCCACACATACATATGCCTATAATTTTGTGTGCTACTTAGAGCATTAGCTCAAATCCCCAGAAATTAAACCGCAAACACTAGACACAGCGCCACAAAAGCCACACGCCACATTCCAGTATCTCTCTCTCTCTCTCTCTCATTCTCTATAACGCATCTCGGCCTCTCTTTCACGCACACTTTTACACATACATTCATTTTTATGGTATTTATCAATTTGTTCTGCCAAACATTTTTTAATGCCAAAAATCCATTTTCTGACACACACACTGCGTATACGCAATTTAATGTTTTTTTTTTTTTTTTGCTTAAGCTGCTCAACGCAATAATTGATTCTTTATGATACTAGAAAACTATTTGACTGTGAAATATTATTTGAAATTATGACTAGGTTGCTGTATCTATCATATATTTTCTTAGTCTCTTGAACTGAATAGTCTTAAGGCTCTCTAAAGTATATATCAATTAATATTTATTTAAATAAATATTCTGTCTATATACCAGCAATATATACACATTATTCAATTATATTATAAACATAAATCATTTATCTGCATATATCATTATTTTCACTATAAATAAAAGACTATTATTTCAACTGATTAAATTATTGATAGCTTGTAGCTCTTAATATATTTAATAAGATTTGCCATTCGATTATAATCTATAATAGCCGCTAAGTATAAGAAAATACACAAATAAAGTCAATACTCGACATGGCTGCAGTATAAAATATTACATTTACTTTCCTTATATTTGAATATATTTTCCACTCAAATAAATTGATATATCGCATAGGCATATCTACAACTATATTGTTTGCACTATGCATATACACATGTGTATGCGTATATATAAATAAATATACATATGTGTATATGTATAACAACAAAAATCTCTAGCTAGCCGGCTGTGCACTCATGTGCGCTCATTATTTATGCAAAAGTTATCCATTTATGTTGCTCAAATATTTACAAACGACTTTGGCACGCATCGCGCACAGTTTGACAGCGACTTTTAAATTGTGGCTGAACATACGTTTTTGACGGCTTCACTTGCTAAGCTCGTAAATGCGCGGCGCATTGGTTTTCAATTTGAACATGTGTCCCGGGTCAAATAAGTGAGCTATGCACACACGCACATATATACATACCAATATGTGTATGTGTATGTGTATGTGTGTGTGTTCATGTTCCTGTAAGCCATTGATACTTTAATGTATGCACCAGAGGATAACGGTTTATATCAGCTCTCCGCCGGATTTTGTAGACGCGCGTGTATGTGTGCTCTCGAAGCCATTTATTGAGGCTTGGGCTTTTGGTTTTTTCGATAGACCTCAATATACGTGGAGGTATGTGTGATAGTATGTATTGTATTTTTATATGAATATATATTTATGTATGTATGTATTTTTGTTTCAATTTTTATTTAAGTATAAATGATATATTCTAAACTAATTTTGATCGCGAAGTATTTATAGTTCGAAAAGGCGGAAAGTTTTAGTTTAAATTACCCTAAATTAATCAAGTTAATAATCAAGTAAATGCAGTGAATTTCAATACAATTTGTCCAAAATCAATATTAGAAATCCATTTGCCATCAATGTTAAAGGTAATTGAATTGCACCCCGACAATTCACAACGGTCTTACACTCATAAATTGCATTACCAACGCAATCTCCATCTATTGACAATGTAATTAATGGGTTCGATGTCAAAGTGTCGGTGTCACTCGATGCTTGAGTAAACAAAGATGTGGGGACAATCTGTTAGCCGACAGGTATAAGGGCGAACACACATTGTTTATAGCGAAACCCAATACCAATATATCAGTAAATATTTCGATTGGGTGGGGCGAATCAGGCAACATGTTTGTATAATTACCTTTAATCAAGTTACTCATGGTCTAATGGCGTCTTCAAGCTATTTATGTTGTGGATATATATAGATAGGATATACATATATACAGTATAGATATAAGAATAATAAAAATGAACTCTGCTTGTGGAGCCAAGAGTCGACTATGACTAGATCGACTTAGCTCGTTGACTTGATAAAGAATATGTGATTTAAGAGTTCGGCTCTCACATAGATTTTCCCAAACTAATATACCTAGAATATATAAACTAAACACACATTTCAAAAATGTTGTTTTTATATTACACATAATTTATTAATATTAGTTTAATGTTACAATTTTGGCTTATACGTTGTATAGCTGTTATAGAGGTCCTCATTTATACTCTTCCTATGCACAAAGGCGTATCCCAATTGATGAAGAGGATATTTTGGTATTAAGAACTCCATGCGTTGGTTGCGCATCAAGGCACATTCCAGATAGGACCTACACGTGTTGAATGCTATTTTGTGGCATTCCTCAGATCTGCCGTTTTTGAAGAGGTTATATCTGAAAGCAACCCACATGCTATATGCCTCGGGACCGGTCCATTGGGCGGAATCGGATCTGTAGGCCGAATATATTTTCGGTTCCAGCCAATCCATTACTACGGGCTTGTTATATATGGTGGAATGGCCAATGCATACAGATTCCAAATGCTTACTGAAAATGAAAAAATTTGGTTTTCAATCCATAAAATAAATAAATAAACTGCAATTATTGCAAAAATTCAACCAATAGAGCTCGCCCACGCACTCTCATCCTCATTATTTACGGTCCTCTCATGCCACTGTTCACAGCAGAGAATCGAGTGAATTACATTGCATTTATATATATGTGTGGAGTATGTTTGTGTGTAGGCTCTTAGCTCTAATATGTGTTAGTAAAGCTCTTAGCTCTTCATACACAAAGGCGCCCGAGAGCAGATCGATACGATGCAGTCAGTCTGTGGAACCTGGGTACAATTACTGACTAATTGAGCAAACACATGAATGTGGGAGTGCACAGTTTTGCCCTTTTACGATGCAACCTGTGGAGCCTTTTTATTACTCAGAATACAATTTCTTTCTAATGTTGCAGTCCCCTCGATATACTGAGCATAATAAGGTAACTCAATGAGCTCTAACATTGCGAAAGCACTCACTACACCGTCCACAAATCCACTCAGCTTTAGTCTGTTACGATCCAAAGCTGTGGAGCTTATGCAACAGAACAGAATACGCTCTGAGCAAGAGAATTACAAATGTGTGCGTGGTTAAGAAATAATTACCCAGGATAATAGTTCATTGGCGCATTGTCCCCTAGCAATAAATTTGCCTTGGTCGCACCACCCCGTTCATTGATTTCTAAAATCATTTGCTTAAAGTCCTTCTTATCGTTCACGGCTAACAGATTCGGAAACTTTTCGAACTTTTCTCTAGGTGTATCCGAGTTATCTTTCGGTTGTATTTTGATATAGTTGATTGTTGAGCCAGACTCTCCATTACCCTTACTAGTGGGTCGTAAGGATTCAATCATTTTAGATCGATTATATAGTGGACTATGTGTATTTTTTCGATTCTTGAGGGCGTGATGTAAAAGGAACATATTATTTTTGTGATTTTTTTTACTTTTGATTCTTTTCTTAAGTTTTCTTGGAAAAATTCTGGCGATTTTTGCTGACTCTGCTGTATCCATATCATCCAGTGGAAGCAAACTTTCAATTTGATTTACTTCGTTAGTATTTTGAGCGTCTTCCATTGATATTTGGTTACTATTTGTATTATCTACTTGCTTTGTGCCTTCTATTGGAAGTGATATTTCACTTTTATGAGACCCCATAACTTCCATGTCTTCCATTGGAAGTAATGTTTCGATTTGAAGGGTCTTGACATCGTGTGGATTGTTTTTATATTCCAGTGGCTTTTCGGTTTCCATTGGAAATCTTTCATTTTTATAAGACTTTACAATTTCCATAGCTTCCATTGGAAGTAAACTTTTAATTTGATTAAGCTTGCCAGTATTTTGTTTACCTTCCATTGATACCACTTGTTTTTTGCCATCCGGTGGAAGAAATCTTTCATTTTTGTAAGACCTTACTATTTCCATGTCTTCATCTGGAAGTAATTTTTCCTTTGGATAAACCTTGTCAGCATTTCTTACACCTTCCATTGGCAATGAATGTTGCTTGCTGTCATTTTCCACTCCTTTGACACTTTTTACCAGAAATAAGCTATAATTACTAAAATTCGTAACTAGTTCCATGTCCTTCATTGGAAATAAGCTTCGATTCAAAGAAACTTCAGGTTTTGGGAGGTCTTCCATTAAAGGTAAGCTTTGAGCACTTCCAGGATCATTTTGATTGTCAGTCGACCTTCCAGGTTTTTGGGTTGGAAATGCACTTACATGGTCCACATACAAAAACTAATTAAATCTGTTTAGGGAATTTTGAGCAATTGAAATGCTTAAGCCTAGAACTTACGTTCACAACACAGCCAACGACTAAAAACAATATACAATTTGCTGTAAGCATTTCAAAAAATAAACATACAAATATATATATTTTTGTTTAAGCTGACTAGGAATTTGTGTGTTATGAACTGACTTTAAAAGAGCAGATAATTGATCTAGAAATCAAACTGGCCAAAACTTAAATCTTAAAGTGAATGGAAAAGCTTGAGCAATGTTGACTTTGGCAGCTGTCAGCACTAATTCATTAAGATTGGTTGGTCTGAAAAGCGAACATGTGTTTACCATTTATTGCTCTATATGTAGTAGTCGTCGTGTGAGTTGTCGGACATAGTTTTACAGTTTCAATGGCGATCAGCAGAGCCAGCTACTGAAGGGATTGACCCGATGGACTTCATGTGAAATCTAATCAATCAGTATTGAGTTTCAGTTTGTTTGTCGACGAGCCCGAGCAAAAACAAGCAAACATGTTGCAGTTGGGCGTCAGCGATTGCATAATACTCGTTCTGAATGGACGAAGAGTTAAATTATTTATAGTAGATTTTCAAAGAGAGAGAGATATACTCACGGACGTAGCTATGTCTTTTAGATAAAACGTGCGTTGTTAAAAACCATTATACTCCTTTCACGTCGTGAACGAGCATAACAAAAAAAGGTTTAAGCGCTTTCATGTTTATTATGAATGACGCAAATAAACTCGTCAGAGTAAAATGATTAATATTGCGTATACGATGCGTTGTCCGATCAAATTATTATTGTTAACTGGATTGAGTTGGGTAAACGACCTCGCTAAAAACGAAAAAATAAATAAAAACAAAAATAATATACTAAGAATCCATTAATATACAATCCCATCAGACCCATACATCTGAGGTCTAGACATTTGCTGAAATCAAAGTAATTGTTAAGCACGCATAAAAAGCATATTAAATGAAAATAAAACGAAAACCCAATCGTTCCCTGACTCTATCTCTCTCTCTCTTTCTCTCTCTCTCTCTCTCTCTCTCTCTCTCTCTCTCTCTCTCTCTCTCTCTTTCTCTCTCTCTCTCTCTCTCTCTTTCTCTCTATATATACATATATGCAATTCGAAAATCCGTAACTAATATGCTCTCTGGCACTTGCCAAAACAAAAAGAGAATAAAAACTTCAAAGTATCCTAAACGGCAATCAACGTTACGAACGAACGCCAACGAACCGTAAAGGCAATGCCAAAACAAGTCAAGCCATTAGCCGGACACTGAGCCAGGGCAACGCTTCAAGCCAAGATTCACATTAGCCAAATACATTTTCCACTGGCGTAATATTTGTAACAATAAATTCTACAGCAATTGCAGCCTAAAACTGGACAAAAAAAAAGACCACAAAATTTCATATTCAATGACGACAAATTAAATGAAATGTGACCACAAATTTTGCACAAATCTATGAGCTCCAATTACTAAGAGAGAAAGAAGCCGCTGAATTTATGGCCAAATAAGTGCGGGGGTCCCTTCGATGCCTTTTCTATTTAATGGGCTCATTCGAAAATTAAAATGCCATTTTCATACCCTGTAAATGTGTGCAGGCAGCAAATGGCTGCGGGTATATAAATTGCGAAGGCTTTTCTAACATTTCCATTTAAATAAATGTTATTATATAAATATTAAGAAAGTTTTCTAAAATTTTCTGGTATTTGTATAAAATATATATTATAGTGCGCCCATAAAAGTTTCAATAATTAATAAATACAAAAAATGTAATAAGTAAATCAATTAATAATCAAATTAAAATTTGAGAACTATTTTATAATATATAATATTAATTTATATACTCTCTATATAATTAATAAAAATATTTGGTGAAGTTACTGATGTACTGACATTTTTATTCGTCAAGAAAATAAGAATTACAAAACTTAAAAAATAAATAAAATGAAAAATAAAATCTAAAATTAACAATTTAAATTTTTTGATTTTGCTACAGGGTATCTCTCATGTTAAATCATGCCAGTTGAATGCCTGCCGGCTGCTTGACTGCTCTGCCTGCCTGTGCTTGGGAAGGGTTTTTAAGGCATTGGGATTTTGCCAATTAAGCTGACGATTTTATAACTCCCTTTTTTATGACCAAAGTTTTATTTATAGCTCAATGCAAGGCGATGCCAAGTGCCTGTGATACGTCCACAGATACAATGCAATCAATTCAAATCGATAGAAATTCAAGCTAAAATAAATTGGAAGAAACCAAAAGTGGATAACGAACCTGAAGAAAAGTCTCATGTGACTTCATATTATGCATTAACAAAATTTAAGAAAGCATTGGAAAGTCTCTGAAGGCATCTCAACAGCAGCTGAAATCTCCTTGAACGGAAGTCGAGGAGAATGAGTCGACGCCAGCTTGCAGCCAAACGTAATCGAGTAAGCGGGGCTGTGCTTAGGGGAAATTGCCAAAAGTCATTAAATTGTTGAGCAACGAGGCTAGAGCAATAAGCAGTTGCTCTCGACTGCTAACCAGGGTGGATGGATCACCGGAATGGAATGCAGCTGCAATGGCTCATTTTTATGCAATCCCATCATCATACTGCCTGAGATAGGGAGAGACAGATATATATAGAGAGAGGGAGAGGCAGAGACAAGCAGAGAGCCAGATACCTCAAGCAATGTCTGCCATCTGCTACTGACGTTTACCATAAATATAATTAAAGTTTCATTTCCGTGTTAGAGCTGCGAATGACAAGCGCTGCGGGCACGTGGCGTATGAGTGATGCCATGAGTGGTGCAGCCATTCAAACAGCGAACAAACATTTCAAATTTCAAATTAAAAGTGCATTTTTAACTTCGTTATGTCACACATTGAATCTTTGCAAAATATATATTAATGGCGTTTGCGTAATTAATTATACTCGGTATATGTTGACAATGATTTTCAAGGGTCTTACCAGGTCGCTCATTAGATTTGATTTGATTTGTTATAAAAAACCTATCTCAGGCTATCTCAGGCAGTAGTCGGTATGATAGATCACAATAGAGCATATATATATTTTTGATTTTGATTAAGATGTAGATAGCAATGTATCCCCTAGCAGAGTATCTCCTAGCCGAGCAATCTCACCTAGCTCACTCTTACATGTTTTGCACTAAGTTTAAGCTACATAGGCAGAATTTCAATGAATTTTTCCTTATTTAGCTCTTAACTTGTTGCACCTTTTATATGTATTTTATTATTTATAATACATTCATGAATATTTTATACTTTTTATACGTTTCAATAATATGTATTTTGTTTGTATGCATTCATACAAGTTTTTCTCTCAACTATCGTATTTAGCTCTCGCCCGCAAGGTCAAATCCCTCACAAATGTTCCATAGTTGTGATTCTACTTCGTAGTACTCTGTTGCCTTCTTATTCGTATCGTAGTAGTCATAGAGGACAATCGGGGCGGGCCTTAGACATGCGACATGATGGCTCTTAAATGCCTCGATGAGAAGGCACTTCATATCTCCCTTACGCAGGCTCTCAAAGTAGATGACCAGCACAGAGTCGTCATTTTTGGTCTCCACCAGCTGCGCAAAGTAGTTAGAATTGATATACAAATAGAGATTGGTACATCAGATAGGTGATGAATTGATACCTACCCTGACGCGATCGATTTGCTGTATGTCCTTGAAGCAGTCCTCTTCCACGGTATAGCCGGAAGGTAGTGAGACCTCCAGTATGGCCATATTGGAAGCCTCAGCCTTGCCCTCCTCTACATACTCAACGCTTACGCTGAGCACCAACTTGGCTGCCGGCGATCCTGGTTGAACAATAGCTTGAAGCTTGAAGCTAGGCTTGGGCTCACATGTGACAACATTGTACTGATAGCTGACTTGTAGCAGAGCAACGCCAGTTCCCTTGACCTCGTACGACAGCGACTTGGTGCCTTGGGGGAACTCCACAGCTTGCAGTAGCAATGCGTTATCTTCGGTCAGGCTGAGCTGCTCCGTCTTTTCTAGCTGTCCATGATTGGAGACGGATACGTGCCACTTAGCTGGCTCCTCGCCGAACTTCTTGGCGAACTGAATGAGTGCCTGCAGGCCAGCCACCGTATCCTGCGAGGAAGCGAAGCCCCCAAAGGAGTTCCGCTGTGCCACCAGCCAGCGAATCGAATACAACAGTGAATCGAGAGTCCCCTGGCCCGATTCCAGCAGCGAGAGCACTGCATACGAAGTGATTTCAATGCTCTGACTGGCACAAAACTTTAGTTTATCTTCCGTCCACCAGGTGTGATCTGCCTCGTGCTGGGCCAGTGCCTGCAGTGCAGCCACATGCCTGGCGGCATCTGGGGACTTTGCCCTCTGCAGAGCGTAGGTCGCAATGGCCCTGGGCAACAGGCCTTCCCCATTCTCCTCAGTCGTGCGGGCATTCAGATAGGCCACAGCCCGATCGATGGCCGATTGGCTGGGCTTTTGGTGCTCAAGTAGAGCCAGCAGTACGTTGGCCGTGATCGTAAGGGCTGAACGCTGCGCGTCATAGAAATGGTCGCCATTCTCCGTGAAGCTTCCGTTCTCAGCCTGGCGGCTGAGCAGAAACTCATATCCACTCTCTAGTAGTTTCTCGTCCACTTTTATCAAATCCCTTATCTGACCGAAGGAACGCACCACATAGGCCGTCAGCCAGGTGGACCCTTTGCGTTCGGGATCCTCCTCATGCCACTGGCTTGGTCCAAACGAGCTGTAGCTGCCATCGTCGAGACGGTAGTGAAGCATATTCTGATAGCCCTGCTCTAGATTTCGTTTTATGCGATGCTCCAATTCTGGAGTTAGTTTCTTCATGTGCTTCAGATAATCATGCACCAGATAGTTGGGCATAAGTTTGGACATGGTCTGCTCGCCGCAGCCGCTGGGCAAGCGCAGCAACCGCTCCAAGTGCTTAACGGTCGGGCCTAGCAGACTTCCGCCAAAACCGATTTCAATATGTTGCGAGTCTGGCACAAGGTCCTCCGGTAGATCCAGCTCAAAGCTGCCCTTGAGCTCGTGCACATCCGACAAATTTAGGAAAAGTGCCCGGTTCCTATATTGCGTCACACCTTCCGGCACTACCTTAAGGGTCTTGAGCACGGCATCTCCGGCAAGAGGCGAAACGGCTGTAAATTTCAGCATTATGCTGCCAACGATTTTGGGACGCAAGAAGAAGGAAGCGCCTACTGCGGCATTCGCGCCCACCTTCAGTGTCTTCGTGCGCTTCTGGAAGTCGCCAGGAGCTGCGCTGGACACATCCACAAAATCGTACTCGTTGTCCTCATTGCTCAGAGTCACCTTCACGTCCAGTTGATGGGGCAGGTAGTTGAAGACCAGAGCGGGCACATTGATCACCTCTCCGCGCTTCACCGAGTAGGGCAGACGCACGGACACAAAGAACGGCTG
The DNA here is from genome assembly GCF_001654015.2 of Drosophila navojoa. The sequence goes on from NW_022045973.1 coordinate 122,435, forward strand.
ATAGCTCTTAATTTGCAGCTGGTCATTGATCACGCCCAAGCCCCTCTCGGGATGCAGTGAAAACGCCGACAGCACCCAGCTTGTAATTGTATCAGGAATTTTCCGGACAAACTTAAATGTCTCCGTTTCCGTACTTTCAATGTCCTCGAATAGCCACGTTTCGGCAAAGTTTCTCCGCACATTCGGTAGAGGCTGATCAGTTGCTGCTGGTGATGCTGCGCGTGTCCTCTGGGTCGACGAGCTACTGTAAAAGTCTTCTATAAATTGCACAAAAAAAAATTCATTTTCATCTGGGAAAATTCAATTGCCATGAGAGAGAAACATCTCTCAGTTATTATCGAATTACCTTCTCGATGGTAAAAGCCCATTCGATCATAAATGAATTCGGCATTTGTCATAGTCACAAGTCCAACTAGCCGTTGCCGAGTTGGGCATATATCATAGCGCCCAAGGCAAGAGAACGGGTTATTCTTGATATCGCTGTTGTTGGCGCCAAGGCAAGCGCTTTGATCCACCGCCATAAGGCCAACGAATGATCCTGGCGCCGTCTTAATCTCTAGCTCAACATCTGAGCCTGGCCTAACCTCAAGTGGAGCGCTAATTTGAATCGGGTTCGGTAGCTGGACTTCTACATGAAATTCAGTCTTGGTATGGCGAAATGCCCCAGTCTCGTCCACTTCGTAGGCATATATGTGACCGTCAGGAAGCATTTCGAATGTGGGTGTCAGAGTGATGCTATAGACCTCCTGTGGCTCACTCAGCACGACTCGGTGCGTCTGCAGGACATTTCCACGTCCAATGATATTGTACACGAAATTCTTCAGGGGGCGCCTAGACTCCAAAGTTACTTGATATACCTCACCGATTTGGAGCCTGCGATAGGGTTGACACTTAAGCGTTTGCCGAATAGAATGATTTACAGTACCTCGCATTCTTCGTAGGGTTTTGCACATTGAGTCTGAGCAACTGTTCACTCCACAATTTACGCATAATGTAAGCATGCCCACACGTGCGCGGCTCGCTGGGAGAATCTATGTCTACGGTTTGCTCTTCCCCATCAAACTGAAGCACCCCGTTATGTCCACCCCAATAGATTCCTGGTTCTGGTAAATCTTCTGACGCCACCTTAAAAACAGCAAAACTTGACTCATTGAGTTGGGTCACATATTCAGCATAACTGTTCTCTTCTCTTTTCTGTGTGCCCTGTCCAGAATAATACGTGCCCGGGAAGAGCTTAAGCTAAAGTTTTGGTTTATAAGTTAACGTTAGTTATTAAATATTTTTCAAATGACCTACCTTGACAAGGCTCTTGTTGTCCTTTAGCAACGTACCATCAACGTAAGTGATCTGAAATACTAACCCATTTTTCGCTTTCGAATCTATTCTGATCATTTTATAGCGATTGGCATGTAGTTGAAAGCTGGTGTTTTCACTGAGTTTAATGCCCGTAAAGTCTTCCTCAATAGTGGCTAAAATCTTGTAGTGCAACGAGCGGAAATTATCTTGCGAAAAATTGTCCAGTTCCTTAATATCTATATCAAATTTCGCAGTGCCATTGACCAGGCTAGTATTCCTTATTAGTGTGTGGCTCCACCAAGTTGAGTTTTCCCTATGCACTTTGAGCAATACCTTGCCATTTACTGGTTTGCCATAGGCGTATCTGGTAATAAAGCAATGAGAATTTTATGGGTTTCCCTGGGGAAACAAGTAAAACCTACTTACTTGGCCCTTACCGCAACGTACAAGTTGCCATCCTTGACTGAGACATGTTGATTCGCATCCATTTTCACGATGTATCTTGGAAGAACATGCTTCTCTACCTCGAATTGGACACGCTCATCCGTGCGACCATTCTGAACGGAAAGGGTCCATAGGCCCAACGCTGCAAGCTCGGACAGTTGAAGCTTTCCAGTATAGACTCCACAACGGGTCTTTATGTCCTTTACCATCGCGATGAGTGTGTGTTTGGAGTCGTCGAACCGTACAACTAAATCATCCTGTGCCGCGCTAGGCATTTGGTCTTCATCCAAGAAAACGATCCGGTAGTTTACTATGTCTCCCGGCTTGTACTTTCCCCTGTCGGTTTGCAACTTTACTCTGGGCTCAAACTCTTCGAAGAAAAGCTCCTTGGAGCTCTTGAACTCCATTCCAGCGACACCCTCTGCGGTTAACTGATAGTCACCCGAAGTTAGAGCAGGCAACTTGAACGTAATCTGCTGGAAGCCATCCGAATTTAACAGCTCAACTGTTTGAGCTTCGTTGTACGAAGGTCCCGTAATACCAATCTTCAAGGTAACTGGCTCCTTGGTGTGGTGCACGGCGACAGCCACATTGTAATCTCGATTAGCGCGTAAGGTTCCCGAGGCAACGATGTAGTACTGCCTGCGTGAAAAATATTTCGTAGTTAATTGAATAAAATGCATGAGTAAAGAGCATATGAATATGAGGATCATCAGACACGTCAACTTAGGCGTGTCAGTCCGGTCTTGCACAGAAGACTTTGACTTACCCTTTACACGTCAAGTCTTTGGTAGACCTTGCGAAATCCATAAAAGGCTTTGCTGATACTATCATTTCCAAGGATTGCTAAGGATTTTCGATTTACAAAAATAATTTTTTAATTTAAAAAATTTTTTCTTTAATCCCGATTCACGTTACTTGTTCTCAAGTTGAAAATCACATGATTTACCTAAATGCATACATATATCCACTTATCTACTGAATGCGCTTGTATTAGTTATCTACAAAGGCTTAGTTATCAAAGAACACATATGTACATATTTCTATATATGTAACCTACATATATGCATTACATTTTTATCAGCTATTAGGGAAACTTGTGAATTAGTTTTTGTGAATGGGATGTGTGTATGCAAGTAAATGCATATACTTATATACAAACATAGAAAATTGTGGAATCGATGAATCACATTTTATAGATTAGATTTACTATTTACGTCGATTTTTTACCTGCAAATTTGTTGTTATATATGTATATTGCATCAAATTTAATTAAACTGATATTTAATCAATGTATTATTCTAAGCACAATTTAAGTAAATCATATATTAGGATTACCTGTAAACTTTTTGATAGATATTTTTGGTAATATTCTATTTTACTTGCTGATCAATGAAGCCTTTTATTAAATTATGAAACTTTTAATACGCGATTTTTTATTTAAGAATGCACTTGCTGCGCTTTACTGCTTAGACGCCTCGATGAAGAGTGCTCATAGAACAGGCGTACCATGCCAATATAAACCAATAAAGAACTGAGCAATGTTTTCTCCCTCTCTCTCTCTCTTTCTCTCAGTTGTCATTGCTCTCAGACTTGGGGAATTCCCTCTCGAATAACGTCATTGATTCTATTCATCCCGCACTGACATTAAATCCATAATGCGTCGTCTGTATTATAAGTGGGAATCTTCAATTCGATAAAAAGCTAAATGCGTTTACTAAAAGTTTATGTATCTAATTTTAATGACTATTTATTTTTTTCTCATTATTTTCATTATAGAAGTTAATTTTTATTAATTTATTTTACATAGGTATGCACCTATATCAATCATATACAATAATTTCAAATTTGGTATTGAACAAAAGGTTCTACGAAATAGAGCTCAGCGAAGTCTACCTAGCCGTACCTTTTGCTTTTGTGTTAGTTCTCTTGTGGTTCTTGGTTTATCAAGCAGTTGCTTTCAGCTTGCACTTCATAACACAAACACTTGTATGAATCATAGAAGCAGTTTTAGAGTGGACCAAATACCAGACTGTTACTGTGACTGTCAGCTGTTGTCAATGACGTAGAGAGTGCAGTCCGTTAGCGAATCAGACGGCTAATTATACAAACCGGTTTAGAATGTACCGAAAATAACATTATAATACATATGTACATAAATATGGAAGCAGAATGCGAGCAATGCCAATCCGACAAGCGGCACCTGGCTGGTGTCCAAGGTGAAGCACGTGCAAGAGCGCTGAGTCACGCTCCATTTGCTTTGAAAGTTTATTTTATTTTACATTTTTTATTTATTTATTTTTTTTGCACACAAACTTCTCTCCGAGATGTGATCCACCCAGCTGTTCTGCGCTCTCTGCTCTGTCAGCGTTCTTTCAAACATTATTCGACAGTCGAAGCGCGCGGTCAGCGAATTTCTTATCGGCCGAACGCGCGTCTCGCACGTAATAGATAAAACTTGTTAAAGTCGGAAAAACACAGAAATTATGGCAACCACAGTTATGTCAGGTTGCAGTGCGATGGGGCTGCGCGATGTTTGCGAGAATCCCGATCTATGGGCCTATGTCCGGACATTAAAGGAGCACGCCGATGTCAATGTAACGGGTGGACAGCTTCTCGAGGGCACAGCATCCCAATCCTTCAGCTTCGATATATCCTCAGCCGTGTTTTACTTTGGCTTCTGTGCCTTGATCTCGCACCTATTGCTAGCGGGCATCACAGCTGTCGTAATACAGAAATGTGTCTCCCTCAAGATGGTGCACACAGCGGGGCATGCCTTCTATTGTACAGTGGCTGTAAGTACATACATACATACGTACATATGTATGCATCTATATATTTACATATGTATGTATATGTAGCTCTCGAATATTTACATTTTGTTTGCTCCGTCAGTTTGTTTTCTTTCTGGGCGAAGCTCTGCTTGTGCGTCACAGTGGAATCTTGGTGCTCTGGCTGGGCATATCTAATGTGGATCTATTGCACAGTGCTCTTGGCCTACTCGCCTTTGGCATTGGCGTTGGCGGCGTTGGCATCAAAACTTTGCAGAAGCGAGAGCGCAAGCGCGAAGATCCAAATGCCACGGTTAGGCACTTCCGCAGTAATCACGGATTCTCTGGTAAGTGCAAAGGCACTCGCTTAAAATGCAAGCAGGCTATTTACATATTCCCTCTCTCTCGCTCTATTCCGGTCACTCTCCATCTCTCCATAGGCATTGTCGGGTGCGCTCTGCTGCTGTGCTGCGTTCTCAGCGGCCTGCCGTTATATTTCTACACAAGCAAGTCGCTACAGCTCGTTCATCGCTTTTGCGCTCTCGGCAGCTTTGCAACACTGATGACTTCGCAAATGTTCAGCTACAACACTGGCTTCGCTCGGCGCCAATGGAAAGCTCATCATGTCCGGCTGCTCAAGCTGTTTACATTTATTGCGCTGATCACAACAATGAACTACGAATTTCGGAGATTCGCGCGAGAAATTGTTAGCTTAATAATAAGACAAGTATGGCATTAGATTAGCGAGAAATTAAATGTTGTTAATTTCCATTATTATAATTTGATTAAATCATTTTTCAGTATACGTATACATACATTTATATAGCTTTTATTTGTTATTTTGATACACAATACCATGGGGATAACAATATTTTGATTATTTGCATCATATACATTTACACATAGATTATATACTTGATTATCATTCGTTTCGTAAAACGAATGAAAACACTTCACCGAAGATAAACATCAATTGACATAATATGCCCGAAGCTAATATTAATTGTCGAAGATAAAATGAATGAACTTATAAATATGCGACAAAATGACTCAATTGCGACCACTTTGCGATGTATTCATAATGTCCAATGCAGCCGGTATGTTGCCCTCCACTGAGTCCAACAGCTGCGTCAACCAGGCTCCCTCATTGCTGAAGCCCATGGCCATCATCGCGTGCACTGCGGCATTGATGCGTTCATCTACGAAATGGATGACAATTATGGATGAAATTGAATCACATCGAGTATAAATTTCTACTCACCAGTATGATAGATGGGCACCTGGCGCTTCTCCTCAGGGGCTGGGGGATTACCCGCTGTCGATGTCGAGGTGCTGTTGGTGGCCACAGCTGTGGTCGAAGTCGATGTGCTGACCGTGTTCACCTGGGAGGTTTGGGTATGAGCAGTTGCCAGTTCCCGTTGCTGTTCCTCGTTCACGTGCTGACGCAACATCTCACCCAATTGCGCGAAATCACGGGCTGGGGTCACCGGAGAATCAGTTGTGGTCGCGTTTGTGTTGCTCAAGTTAATCAATGCATCCGAGCTAGAGACATTGGCCATGGGCGAGGCCGTGTTATCAATCATTTGCCAATCCTGATCCAAGCTCTCCGATCGGCGTCGTTCCTCTGCCAGCGTATTAGCCGTCTGTGCCGTCTGTACAGTTTCCGTTTCAGTTGCAGTTGCGGTCGTAGTTGTAGTAGCAGTTGTAGTTGTAGCTGCATCAGCAGTTGGAGCTGACGCCTGTACTCCATTGCTTTTTTGAAACTCTGGTACACTCAATGTTGGCGATGCTGCTGGTTGCTTGGTTGTATTCTGTGCTGTGTCAGCGCCAGCCTCAGACTTCTCAGAGGGCGTTGAGCCATTTGAAGCCATGGAGGTCTCGGCACAGCCAAAATCAGCTGCTGCACTGGGATCAATCATTTTAGCAAACATTTCGCTAAAGTTGTTCAAGATTTCAATACCGGCACGCATATACTCGGGATTGACAACCTGTGCCAAATTTTCCAGACTGATTACGGGTGTTGTTGGTGTGCTATTTGCAGTGGGCGTGGCAGTTGCCTGTGTCTGGGCTTGCTCCTTGGGGCTGCGAGGAGCAGCCACGGGCTCTTGTGCATTTGCTTCAACACTTGCTTCAGTTGAAGCTGCTTCCTTTTGCTTTATTGGAACGTCAGTCGACTCCTCTACTTTCTCGGTTTTCTGGGTTCCTTCAGATTTTTCATTATTCACTGCAGTTTTCTTCTCTTTTGGCTCCGGTTCTGGTGCCTCCTGAGTTTCGGCAGCCGCAGTGGGCGTTGCATTGCTCTCCGGCAAATGCATCATCATGTCGACGAATTGAGAGAATACGTTGCCATTCCGACGACCATGGCGTCTTTCGCGACGAGTCCAGCACGGAGCAGCACCAGCTGGCGTAGCCTGTGCTGAACTAGTAGTTGTTGTAGCAGTTGCAGTTGCCCCTGCAAAAGGGCACTGATCGCGAGAGCGACGGCTCGAACGCCGATGATGATGCGAGCTGGCACCGGGGCCACTTAGCCAGGCCTCAACCACACTCGGTCCACTGTTGGTGGGCATGCGGACCATCAAGTGATCGGCATGCTTGTGAGCCGACTCGCAGGCCTGGCACAGATCAAAGTTGGGGCACTGTATGCACTTGTACCGAAAGCCGATCAATGGTAGAACGCCGCATCCATCGCACTCGACTCCATCATGGATGACGAAATTGCTGGGATCGTCCTCGGCTTGCTTAGCAGCTGATGTCTGCTTGGCATCAGCCTTACCATCGTCAACAGCTGCAATTTGCAAATGCATATTATCCTTGCATTTGACCAAGAAAATTTCATAATCATTTTGATTGAAAACTTCAATTTCATCACCATCAGCATCTGCAAGAAATATAAATTAGGTTTAGTTTACCTAAGATTGCGTAATATAAAAACTGAGAATTCCGTGCTCGAATTAAAATAGTGTCTGTATAACAAGTCAATGACTAAGCGAATGTACTAATTTCATGAAAGATTTAACTATTTCGTGATATCAAGAGCTAATATATGTACATATGTATGTATTTTACTTAAAGTGCATGTTTTCTGGTGTTAGCTTCATTTTCTCCCAACATATATTCATACATACATGTACAATACTTGAATAATACCCCCACTGCATATTTCTCAATTGGTCAAAAAATCTGCAGAAGAGTGTATCGCCCAGTCAGGAATACTTGAATCAAATATAGTTGTTTATTTTGTATTTGTAAACAAAATTAAAGGAGTATGTTTATACAGTCTATATCGGATCTTCTTTCAATCTACTGATTAAAACAAAAAAATGTACATATTATATACATATCGTGAGTCATTTGATTTGGATGGATTAAGTTCTGCCATTTTGTGTTGCTATCAATTCTATTGATAATGATACGCATTACTTTGTGAATCACACAGGGCTGACAGTCGCCTATATTTATATGTATATGTATTCGTATATTTAGTGAGTACCTATGAAATTTACCGAGGAGTTGGCAAATGCACTTTAGCCTTTTCCCATTTACCGAACAAATACTTGCGAAATGCACTCACACATTCGAAACTGTTTACATACACACATACATCTTTGGAAACAGATGCGCACGCACACAAGCTCGCAAGCATTCGATTACATAGCACACACGCACATACGCACACATTGACACATTTGAGTGCATACAATTGATATCGCATGTTGATTCGTCTATTTTATCATTTGTATGTATACATATTTACCAATCCAATATGTCCTTAGCTCGCATTTAGCCAGCTGTCGCTCCTGGAACAAGTACATGTCAATTTCGCGATGCAGAATGCTAAAGTTGTTTGATGGCATTCGCAGATATGCATTCAGCTTCTTGCCTGCGCCAACTGGTGCATTGTGGTAAGTGATTTTCAGCAATTTCTCCGACATATTGAAGTAGTTTTACTTTATTCCTTTTTTGTTGTATTTTTTAATTTGACAAAGTAGACAGCAAGAGAATGTATTTACTGATTATTGTTCCACAATTTGCTTCGATGTCGTCTATTGCGTCGTAGTTGTTCTTTATGTATACAGCCGCAATGGCTGCAGCTTCGGCTTTTATACTGGGTCGTGTTCGTCGTGCAGTTAGACACGACGGTTCTTGAATATTCGATGTAGAACGAACAAAAATACTGCAAATCACTCCACGGAACCCTATTTGTTTATGAAATGATTCGCCAAAACGAAGAGTAGTGCCAAGCTGGTCTTAAGATGACCGATGATGAGTATTAATCGAAATTCGTGATTTTGTATCGTGCTGCTAACAGTGTTGGCTAATTTTTTTGAATTTTTGAACGATAGATTTATCGTATCAGCCCTGAAATGCTTGTGATGTGATTAATTGGCGCAGTTTTCAAAGTTCGTTTGCAATATATTGAAACAGAAAGACTATGTTTCATATATATCTCATATCCAATTGTAATCCGCAAATCCGCACTAATTTTAAAATTATTCAATGATATTTGTTTCACAATTTTCTCTGTGTGTTTGTCGATGCTGTCTAAAAGCTGGGATACCATATCAAACTCCATTAACTCCGATTTTATACTATTCCTGCGACTTGTTAGTCGTACAGTACTTTTCTGTAACACATATATTGCGTTTTGTGATTTAGATAATCTTCTAACGGATACTACTCAACAATTAATTTGAACTAAGTTTAATTTATAAATACACATTTGTTTGTTTTCAAAGTTGTTATTTATTTGCCATAACTTAAAGTTTAAAGATTCGATTCTACGTCTCATATAGTATCAATTTAAGCTTGCGGACGTCGAAACAATTTTAGAAGCTGCACCATTTCTGATTTTGTGCTGTAAAAAAATAATAATAATAAAAATAAGGCTCTAGTTAGCTTTCCATAACAAATACAAACCGTGGTGCGCTGGACAGTTTAGAATTGGGGCTGTGCCGACTTTCGATGTCCTTCTTCGGCGTTGATATATTTACCACTTGAGCTGTCGTCTGATCTGTTTTATTACCTATAGATTCTGTCGGATATGTATCGACTGGCTCTCGTATGGCTGCCAGTGGACTGTCTAAAATATATACATTTTTGTAAAATTTTGTTTTTGCTTGCGATTGGCCTTGCTCACTTGAATATGTCTCAAAGAGCTGTTCCATCCAGGAGTAGTCCTCGCGAACTGGTAAGCCGAAAACAAACCCATCTAGATGCCAACGTAAGTTTTCCGAACCCTTCTGCCGCTGGTCGTAGTGAACCTCCTCCACCTGGTAACCATAGTCGCCATAATCATTGTACAATAGATCAATTAAATCGGTGGCACTGCTACGACTCTTCAGCGGCTTTGGCAGGGCCAAGGCAACGCATTGCAGCAAAGCCAGGACAAATAAACGATTGGTGAACTTGCACATTTCAGTTGAGCGGTTTCTTTGCGCAGACAGGACCGTTGCTCTCCGACGGCGAACGATGAATGAGCCAGAGCTACAGCCTGGCAAATAAGATGAGCCTTAGCCCGTCGCCAGTTTCCCAGTTGCATATGGGTAACGAAAAACCCGCTTGTGTGCTACACAGATGCTCAGTTCAATGGCCAAAAGACTTCCGCATTGTAATGGCAATGTGAGAACCTAGATTAGAGGCTGCCATTGACCGCAGCTCGATGCGTTTAAACAATGCCAGAGCCAGTAGCCCAGGGTGTGGGATGAGACACCAGTATCCCCCATTCTTGGAGTCAACAATCTGCTTGAAATGAATTGGCTAATCAATTTCATCTATAAATGTAAAATGATTTTCATTTTTATTTTTTTAAGTTTGTGATTTTTTAAAGTTGAGAAGGCAAATTAGCCAGCAGTCTAATGAGTATCAGCCCCGTCCAAACATTATTTACCAGTGCGCCACGCCCCTGGCCAGAGCTATGTACACACATACATATGTACATATGCAAAAGAAAATTGCCATCATAATGTGGGTAGCACTAATTGATATTTATGTATTTAATATATAGAATGTATATACATACATAACTATATATATACATATGTGTATGTAATATTTAGCACATCCAGCTAGCTTAGCATTATAACCTACATATATTTGTTGGAGGAAAATAACGCGAGTCATTGTAAAACGTTCTAATTACTTTGGCTACTAATAAAAAAAGCTGCTGTGGTTTGTTGTTTATTGTAAGTAACGGCATCTTGTTTGAGCTGCTTGTAGTAGAGTGTGTGAGTTCATTGACCCATCGAGTAAGCCAGTAGGCACCAGGCATCAGAGAATGCGCCCAACTAACTCTCTTGCCAATTCATACAGGAAGATGCTGCTATCAGAAACTAGAAGCTGCACTTTCTATCTCCTAGATTAAGGTGTGTGTGTGTGTGCTTAAAACTGGTTTTCAATTGAAAATTGCAACGTTGCAAAATGATGGCTCAGGCCTTAGTTAATGCATCGCTATTAATTTATTTTAGTTTTTCTGTTTTTGCTGGCCCCCTTGATGACAGCTGAACTTCACATTCAATTTGACTTATCCTTGATCGCGTCATTACCGTTACATTCATTTTTCACGTCTTCCGGTTTCAATGCACCAATGAAAGTATAACGTTAGCAATGAAGAGTACCGTTATGCATAGAACAATAATAAGCAATTCGATTTGCCCTCCCGTTAGATTCGCATTTAATGCTCTCCCACACTGACTTCCTGCTGCTATGTAACAGACAGAATGAATGTTAGCATTGGCAATTAACAGCACGATGCGCCTTTGCCCTTACATAAATGTTAAGCTTAACATTGTCCTTCATGAAGGCTGGGCGCTTGATTTGAATGAAATCTTGTGAGTTTATTTAAACAATTAATATTATTATTTTTAGTTGTTCTTTTTTAATTTGAAACTTTTTTTTGTACGATTTCTTAATATTTTATTGGCGTCTTCAATAATTCAATTTCTTGTCAATGTTTTTTAATAGTTATTTAATTCAATAAAATATTTTTAAGTTTGAAATGCAATTTTTGTGTTTTAATATTTAAATTAATTTATTTTTATTTTTAAATTTATTATGTGTGTGTGTGTGTATGAACTGTGAATCTTAAGTCGAATGCCTAATCATCTATTGCGATGCTTAGCCTAATACATATGTGTGTGCGCTTTCGTTGAGCAGTCTGGAAAGTGTTTCAGTCTCAGTATCCCTCGACCTGGCGGCAGGCGCCATAGCTGTCGCGTCGCTGTCCCGGAGCACAGCGGGCCAGGCCGTCGCGCAATAGGGTCTTGGAGTCAGCCAGGGCATCGCCCAGTAGCTCGAAGCTGAGCAGGGGCTCGCCACCGATCAGATGCTTGGGCTGTATCGGAGTGGGCTCATCGCTCAGTTGCCAATTACGCGGCTGTGCCTCGTTAATTATGTAGGCGGGCACATCGATGGGCGGATACAGGACGTTCGCAGTGTCCGGTTGGGTTTGGCTGCGGGCGACATCGCTGCGGTACAGGGGCACGCTAATGGCGCGGGCATTGGAGCTGGCCATGGAGTCGCCAGCCAGGCGATTGGTCTCCAGGAAGCTTTGGCCGCGCAGCGAGCGGGAATTGCGATAATACTGAGAGCTCGCCTGGTTAAAGCCTTCGAGTAGATTGTTGCTGTTGCCGCTGCTGGCTGGGACGGGGGGCAATGCCTGTATAAGCTCCGGCTCCGCCTCCAGGTGATATGGCTTGATCAGCTGCGGCATGGGAATCAGCTGAGGTGGCAACACATCCACCTGCTGGCGATGCAAACGCGGATGCTGCTGTTGCTGCTGCTGCAGTAGCTCCTCATTGGTGGCGGAGATGTCCACGTGGTACGGCGTGCGTCCCTCAATAAACTCGGGCAGACCTCCTGGCAATCCCGACTGCAGTACCTGCTGCTGTTGCTGCTGCTGCTGCTGCTGTTGTAGCTGCTGTCGCTGGTAGAAGGATTTGAGGGCCGAGGCATGCTTACGCTTGCTGTTGGTCTTCGAGCCGCCGCGCATGGTGGACTTGCTCAAAAGATCCAAGAGACTGAAACTGTCCTGCGTTGCGGATGGGATCACGAGTATCATGAAGTTTTCCAGATCGCCACGTATGTTATACTGTCCCTCCTGCCGCTGATCGTAGGTGACTACGCGGCGACGCAGTCCGTCCTCTGCCTCCACAATGGGCAACAGCGGTGGCTGCAGCAGACCTGTTTCCGCTTCAACGGCTGCCTGCGGCGGCGCCACAGCCGGAAAATGCTCCTCCGCTACAGTAGCTGGCGTCTGACTTTGACTATGGCTGGGGCTCTGACTCTGACTCGGGCTTGGACCTTGATTGCTAGTGGACGGCATTTCAGTTGTGCTGTCGCGCAAATAGGACGACTTTGAAGCAAACGCTGATGCGCCGAGCTGCATCAGCAGCACAAAAAACAGCAGCTGCGGCAGCTGCTTGGAGCTCTTCCAAAGCATATCTCAGACAATCTTCTAGAGTTTGGACACGACAGATTTCACAAGCGCTCAATAAATTCTACGTTCTTAGCTCGCGCGCTTCTGCTTCGCAACTGATTAAAAGACAGCAACAACAGCTATAACATCGACGTCGACGTCGGCGCTGACGTTGACGTTGGCCTCAGCGCCAGCGCCAGTGAAGGCATTTAAGCTTTTTTCTCTGCTCTGGCTTTTTAGCAGTCCAATTGGGTAAGGTACTTGAAAACATTGGTATGAGCGAATTCTAGCTTTTTAAATATCTAAATACCATAAAATATCTAGTCCGATTGCGGTAAGGGTTTTGTAACCTGGAAAAGCTTTTATTCTGCATTTCAATTGTGTAATTGAATTCACATAAATATACATTCAAAAAAACATTCTCCGATGTGTTAACTTCACGATTCAGCTAAATCTTTTTCACTTCCTTTCCAGCTAAGTTTAGCTTTTTGTGCTAAAAAAAAAAAAAAAAAAAATGGCAGCACTGGTTAGAACCAGCGTCGCGACGCGTCGGCGCATGCGCAACTTTCATATTCTGCCGCTGTCGACGTCGCTGCTTTGTTGCTTTCTTTTGCATCTCGTTCTCGTTCTGGTTTTCTGTCCACGTTGTTGTTGTTGCTGTTGTTGGTCATTGTTTGTTTTTTTTATTCGTATGTAATCTTCATTGTTGTTGTTGTTGTTGTTGCTGTTGTCGTGCCCATTTCGTGTGCGTGACTTGCGTACGTCGACGTCGCTGCTGCCGCCTCTGCCACCCGCGCTGCTACGTAATGTTTATTTTTTGCCCACTGGAAAAGGAGCAGGGGCAGGGTGGGGTTGGGGGTGTTATGGATTCTCCAAGTGCGCGCAGCGATCCGTGAATTAGATTTTCACACCAATTAGGCAATGAGGAAGCATTTCGATATCCAGCTAATCGCCCGAGCACGTACTCAAAACTGATCGATACATTGTTGACAGCTGGAGAACTGGACAGCTGGGCAAACCTGCTGGCAGTCGTGGGGACTCTATTAGGTGCAGTTTCTACGCATCAATAAACCAATTAAATAGATTCAATTCAGTAGAATTATACGAAGCAGAAGAAGTCGCGTTC
>NW_022045973.1:136494-152972 GCF_001654015.2 Drosophila navojoa
CCTTTTTTTGCGTATAAACTAATTTGCTTTCGGATGCTGCTAAATGTTTTCTGTCCGATCTATAATCGAGATTAGGAGCTCACTCTCAGAGCTCAGCTGAAACACTTAGCACTTCAATTGTATTTTTGCGTTTTCTAAAATATAAATTTATTTCTTAAGTGGTTGTTGTCTTTGTTGTTGGCTGTTCGCACAGTTTTCGAGGATAGGGAAGCGACATTTACAGTTAAATATATTTGCGTGTATAATATAATTAAGCATTCATAGTTTGAAGTTTACATATGCGTGTGTGTGTGTGTTTTACTTTAAAATAATAATTACATAGTATGCATTTAAATAATTAGAGGTCTTGGCGGTTATATCTTAGCTAAGAATTGCATGAATTAAAATTTCAATTGGCCCTTTCGCACAATCTAAACACTTTGAACTAAAACAATTGAAAAATAATACAAAATAAATTAAGCACATGTAAGGTATGCCATTAGATCCACATATACATATACACCTATTTAAATTGAAGTAGACAATATACGATTAAGAACATGAACAATTATTATATGATATAGGAAGCGAGCGTCGTTTCAGTTTCGTGTTTTCCCCCAAAATGTCTGTGATGTAAAATAGGATTGAAAACTAAACTGCAGATGGGGATAATCGAATTGAATACTTGGCGAAGACTTGTCATGGATTGATATTTAAATTGCCAGAGATGAGATCTCTCTGATAAATAGATACTAGAACGAATAATACAATCGAATTTAAGAATACTTCAGTTAGCGATAGTAATTGATAATTGAGTGCAACTCAAGCAAACTCTTCGTGTTTTCTGTTACCTGAGAATTTTTTTTTTTTTTTTTTTTGTTCAAAAAGCGCTAAGTAGAACAAACGTATAATATATCTGTATAATCTCCCGTGATTTGTCATGAAATAAAAGCCTCCAAGCTGATCGATGCACATCAGAGACATGCAATTCGAACACGTTAAACAGTTCACCAACATCCAGTTCAGCCTAATCCTGTTTCACTGTCCTCGGCTGCTCCTCAGGCTGCTCCTGCAGCGTCTTCTGCTCCTGCTGCTGATTCACATCCAGATGCGTCACTCGCTTATGCACTGTAAAGCAAACCCGATTGAAGTGCTCGCACATCTGATTGACGACGCTGGCGCCGTAATGCCAGTGGGTCAACGTGGTCACGATCAGCAGGATGTAGAGCAACGGCCGTTCCAGGACCGGCAGCCACAGGCTCATCAGCAAGGACATCACGAACATGGGCGCCTGCCAGTGCCAGGCCTCGCACCGCGTCACTGACATCTGCGACACAATCAGACGGCACTGCAAGGGACATCAAATGAAAAGCCATTGGCTATGAATTGCGGAGTCCATTGTAGCACTAAGATTTATTTTGGCTCAACAATGCGAGGCACATTGGAACAAATAATGTTAATTGTGGAATCAATCGAAAATTCAACTAAAATTGTTACTGGGAAAGGACCATCCCGACCATCCAGCAACAGCTCTCTGGCGCCCTTAACGCGAATTCTTAAGCATCCTAATCATCGGATCCCCCTCGCGGGGAAATTCAAAGACGCCCCGATCCTTTACCAAGAAGTCGAAGGCCCGATGCTGATACCAGCCATACATTTGATTCTCCGTCATTGGTTGCGTTGAGACATGCCGTGGCACAGGCTGACTGGCTGACTGACTGGACGGCGTAGCCACCACATTCCCATTCACTTTCGCATTCATTTCGGGCAGCAGCTTCCTATGGTATTTCTCGCGCATCTTCTCAAGCGTCTCATCGTCGCAGTGGTAATACGAGTGATCGTGCCGCGCATAGAACTTGGTGGTCAACGGACGCTCAGCGTCCAATATCTGGGTCTTCAGTAACCCCCGGTCGATGTTGAAGTGCAAGTCGCGGTTGCGGCGCCGACGACGATAGTGATGTCTTGGCATCTTCTAGCACTTCTTGCCCACCTCAAAGCCTATCAAAATCTTCAATCGAAGCGAATAATAAAGGCAAAATTTAGAATCTAAAATTATGTGTGTAGTGTAGTGTATTTGTTGAAAGTTGTTCATTGACTGAGAACGGAATTTCATCGTATCGGACTACTACTACTCGAATGTCAAACTTTGCATACCCATTGAAATCTGCTGAAGAGGGTGTATAGTTAAGATCTATTCCAATTATATAGAAACTTTTTTTTATGTGCAGCAGCTCTTGAATGATATACTAATATAAATACATATGTTGCTCTAAGTAAAAATTCATTATTTCGAGTCGCACAAACGAATGGACTACAAAATGAAAGTTGACAGAAATGGTGCATTTTTGTTCGTTTAATTCTATCTGGGATAATCCAATAATTGAAGTTCAATAACAACGAGATGTTCTTCAGATAGATATGTCTATATGCATTATATTAGCCATGGTCATAATTTAATGCAGATAATCAATCTACTCATGTCTGCGACTTTTGCTTAGCCATCAAATTGGTTTCCAGAATCAGCTTTATCAATGGATCTGCTTCGCGTGGAAATACAAAGACACCGCGATCCTTGGCCTTGTACGGAAAGGCGCGAGTGTGGTACCAGCCGTATATTTGATTCTCTGTCACTGGTTGCGGTGTCGAGTGCTTCGGCTCATACTTCTTGAAATTGCCCTCTGCGTCCGGTACATTTATCTCGGGACCCTTCTTATCGAACTTTTCGCGCATGCGCTTAATCTCCTCATCGGTGCAGCGGTAATAGGGCCAATCGTGGCGGGCATAGAACTTGAGGGTCAGCGGCTTCTCCGCCTCGGTCACTGTTATCGGCGACGCCTTCGCCTGCTGCTCCTCGGTGGCATCGTCACCTTCAGCGTTGGTCTTCTCCAAGTCTTTGGCACAGCGCCGGCCGCCACAGCAAAAGGGCGGCATGTCGATAAAATGTTCTCTCTCAAGTGTTTTTTCTCTGAGTGTTGTTATTGTTATGAAAGCTGAGAATTTTAGATTAAATAAGCTGACGTTTGGATATTGCTTCGAGTGTGTCGTATTTTCGAAATCCTTGCCAAATCTAATGCTAGGCATAGAGAAATCAAAATGTTTTCAAATGCGCTTAATATATCTATCTAACCTTTTATAGGTGTTATACTTCTAGGATTATAACACATAATCTCTGCTCATTTAGACTTTTGATATTCTGTTAGACATTTCTAAAGAATATCTCATTGCAATGAAATTTTTATTGAAAGGAAGTACGTAATGAGCATAATATTTAAGACTTTAGATTATATCAACTTAAGTGAAGATTTTTTAAAAGATAAAAGAAAGATTAAATAAATAAATTCCGTTCGGATTGGATTAAGAATATCTAATAATTTTTCATCGCTAATCAATGACTATAACTATAATTGGAGTGGAGAAGTTCCAAGACAGTTACACGTATATTTTAACAACCCTCCGAAGTGAGTATACGAACCAATTTTAATCGGACGTCGCACACATGAATTATTTGAATTTCCATTTTCACTTGTAAGAACTTAGTTTTATAGCAGCTCCGATAAGTGTCTAGACCAAACATTGATCAAAGCTATATGTGCTTGCTGTAGCTAGCCTATATTCCAATCAATCAATATAGAACTACAAATATGAAAGGTTATAGTCGCAAGACAAACAAATATTTAGTATATTAATATTATTATTATTATTATTAAGCACTCATTGCTTTGTTATCTTAGCTATAAGCGATATTGAGTCGCTTTTATTAGGTATTAGGCAAGAAACCCCTTAAGGTGACGAATATAAAACCACGCCACTCCATATCTAAACTGAGTCACTTGCTGCGACATTTGAGGCTTGCTTGGAGGAGAGGGCTGGGCGGGCAGACAATTAGTTTGCTAATGACCCAACAAGTGTTCGAGGGCTCGAGTATGATAATAGCCATCGTTAACAACAAACAATAAAATACAAAACTAAATAAATTGAAGCCTTCAGGCCAAATGTAAGCGTGTAACGCTTTCTCAATAGTCTGCAGAGATAAGGGAAGATAAGGAACTTACGCTGACGTTGGAGAAGATTGTGCCACTTAGCATGAACATGGCGCGCGGATCCCTTTCCATAATATCGTTGGGCGATAAAAATGGCCAGAGCAACAACAGCACAAAGTAGGTCACGAATGGCCACATCGGACGCACTGCCTCCCAAACCGACAGCATCCGGCCGGTGCGCTTGACATATGAGCTGTAAAAGGCAATATTGAATGTTAATTGAAATGCATGACAACCCAGCGAGAGAGAGAGAGAGAGAGTGGCCCTTACTTGTAGACATTGATAACTACTAGAGGTAGATTCGCCATGGCGCTGACATGTAGCACCGCTTCCATAACATTGCCCATAGGCAGGCTACCGAGCGGGCCCAATGGCAGAGCGAATTTCCATCGCTCGAAGCCCGCCCACCACGTGAACAAATACATGGCAGTGCTGCCCCACATGCTGACATCGTAGCCCCACGGCAGATACAATACGCCCGTATTGTATTTCTCCCAGTGCGACACGAAGAAATTGAAATAGACCGTTAGGCAAACGTAATACATTCGCATCGGCCGCACCGAATAGAGCCGACTGCGTCCAAAGATACTGTACAGGCATGTGGGAATGATCATCGCCGTATACGAGTCCAGGCCATGATCAAACAGTTCGCCCAGTGGCCCGGACAGGCCAATGCGACGCGCCTGTTTGCCATCAATGCCATCCAGCGTGTACGCCAGGAATATGTTTATAGCTGCGCTTAACCACACCCATTTGGGTATCGGTGTGGTGCCCTCCTCTCCCGAACTGGCATCGAAGTTCCAATCATAGTAGGAGAGCAGCACCAGATTCATCACGCTGAACAGGAAGCCCAGAAAGGTCATCAGATTGGGCGCAAACCAGCGCGGGAAGAACTGAATGAATAATGAACACGTAAGTTGTTAAAATTATTGATTTTTTGGTTTGCCAATTGTTGTTGTTTCTGCTGTTGTTATGAATATGCCGTATGCACTCACCTTGACCAGCCAATTCCAAAATGGATGCATTACATATTGGCTGAGCGGCGACGTGTCTATGGCGCTGTACTGCATATAAAGGAAAATACATTAGATTTATGAACGGACCGATGCGACGCCGTACCCCCTGCCCTGCATCATACCTTGTAATTGTCAAAGCCATTGATTTGCTCCCGTGTCAGGTACCGCCAATGCAGCAATCGCCACAAGCGCTGCATCTTTATATATTTATATATGTATGTATATGTATATATGTATATTCCAGGCGTAACGCACGTGCTCCGTTGGCTGTTATTGTCGCGAGAGATCCTCTCTTATAGATGAATATGGTTCACACGGCAGCAACGGCGCCACTGTTCTAATTGTTGTTGTGGCAATTGACTGAAAGGCGGCAGTGGCTTTTACGTTAATTGTCAATGTTCAGCGCATCGTTAACTGGTTTGCGCGATAGAGTGACTTTTACTGGTCACAACACATATGTATGGAACGAAGCACGGCAACTGGTCAATTAATTTCACATGCAAAAACAAAAACTAATTTTGCCGGCTGTTTTTTCACGCTTTACACACACAGAGGCGCGCGCGCGTGCACTCACACACATGCATTTATATACACTAAATTACTGACGCACACTTGCTTACACACACACGCATTACTCTCAGCTGGTCAGGGGGTTGTTTTGCAACACACACTTTGACCCATTCACCTCAGAGATGGTATATTTACAACTATTATTTATAATACACTTATATTTATCAAATACTATTTACTTAAATCTAACACCATTGTACCATTCGCAAGTGTTAAGTGCCAATTAATTGCTTCATGAAAGACTGGCACTTAATGCTGCAGCAACAGTGCTGCCAGCTCAATCAAGGACCGGGTCGATTGTCCATATTGTTTACCACAAAACGTTCTCACATTTATCGATTATTGGCGGCATTTTTAAATTCAAATTTAAATTTTCATCCACATTGCTAGAACTAAATTTTTTTATTTTGAGCTCATTCATTAAAAAATCGTTTATTTATGTATATTTTACTTATGAATATTAAAATAAGGTACCCCATTTAAAATAAGTATTCATGACTATCACAAAAGTGCTGCCAACTCGAATAAAGACCGTATTACCAATATACTTTCAGCATATCGATTTTATCGGATTTCCTAAATAAAAAGTCACATTCGAAACTTCAGTTGATTGGCTTTATTATTGTGGGACGTTTAGAAATTCGTGTTTATGTATAAGTTAACAAATCACATTGCGTAGAAAACATATATACTCGTATAAAGTTTAACAAAATGTATAAAGCATAAATAATGTTGAACTTAACACCAAGTCCTGTAACAAAATGTGCTAAATTGAATCTGTGTGTAACAAAAATTACTTTAAATTACGCTAATGGCCGTAATAGTTGGCTTGTCATAAATGATCTACCTTATAATAGACAGATAGTTCAGTTATCAATGACTTTTGTCGTCACAAGGTATTGTTTAGTTTGATTTCTTTAAATTCCGTTTACGTATATTGCCTGGACAGCCGCCAGCGCTTAATAGATGCAATTTCCAGCCTCCGTCCAATGGCAGATGCACATCATCATGACAAAGTGGGCAGCGAGCAGCGCCAGTTTTAAGCTCTGAAATAAAATAAATATATGCATATTAAGTGTGAACTACATGAGAATTGAAAGATTGTAGAATACCCCGGCAAAAGTCCTCCATTTGATGCAGCTCATATAGCTGTTTATGCACCGACTCCGTGCAGCGGGTGCACACCACATAGCTCTCCTTGGCTTCGCATTCGTCTGTAATTCAAGGAATATCATAATACATCTGCCATTATTATTCAAGTAAGAATAACTGGGAATACTTACTAATTAAATGGTAGTTGAGCGCAGCTACCTCCAGCACCTGACTACATTGTGGGCACTTGGTGAGAAAGGGACAGGTCTTCCAATAGTGGCGATCCAGTTGGCTAGCGTCGCTCCCAGGGCAGCTCCAACCACAAAACATGCAATTGCTGTAACGAAGAATACAGCTTGAGTACTGGATTTCTAATTACACTGTACGGTGCTCACATTTTTGGTGTTGTTTCTTCAGTGGACTCCGAGTTGGTTGCGGATCCCTTGCGTGAGTTCGAGGCCGACTGCATGGAGCGCTTCAGTTGCTCGTTGTACTGTTGCTTGCCATTGCAGCTGACGTAGCCATTGCCCACCACAGACGTACCCAATGCCATTCCGCTCTTGCTCTTCAGCAGCCGCGACGCATCTGTGCTGGTTGTGGGCTGCATTAATTCCGCATCATTGCCTGAATTGTGCACTTCTAGCAGCTCTTGCTTGCGCTCTAGATCCAGCTTGTCAAACTCCGTAAAAAGCTGGCGGTAGAGCAAATTGCGACGCGTGATGTCATCGTCTGGTGGCAACTGCTTGCGTACCAGCCGCGGATTCACCTTATAGACGAGTAGCAGTATACGCTCAGCCACCTTGCGTACTGGCTCCGCTGGATGATGTATGCCCGAGCATCCGCAGTCGGACAGAGCCCGGCATGTCAATCCGCTATGCTTGTCAGTGCTACTGCCCTGTGTGTGCACCAATTGCTCGAGCATTTGCAGCCGGCTCATGGCTAGACGCTGATGCGTGCCAGAGCCAACGCTTCGCGACAGCGCAGGTGCGACCAGGTGCTGCTCGGCCACCTGTGGACATGCGGCGATACTGAGTATAGTGTGCTGCGCCAGCGTATGCAAACGCGCCGAGGGATCACCCGACTTGGCCAACAGCTCGGGCAGCAAACGATCGACGCATCGAGCCACCTCATTGGGCGACACGCGACCGGGCACATATTCAAGGAACAGCACCCGCACCGTTTCTGTCGCCTGATTAAACACTGAATAGACTGCATCTCGGACGGCACGGTGCAGCAGCAAAGCGGCGCTGCGTGCCACTTTGTTGGGACTGGCTGCATGCTCATTGCTAGCCGCCTCATCCGTTTCCTGCTCCTTGAGAAAGCTGCGCAAGCGCACTAAGCCATCCTCGCGATCCTGAAACTGTCGCGAATAGAATAGCTCAACCTGCAAGAGACCACATCAGATTACTATGGACATTGATGGTTGGTAAACCGGTGGGTAAGTCTTACCAACTCGCTGCCAAATACCAAGATGGGCAACGCAGCTTGTCGACGCTCGCGGTCATTGAGGCGGGAACGGCTGCGATTGGGATCCGCCTCGAGCAGCGCGTTGCCCTGACACTCCCTTAAAAATTCATTAGTATTTGAGCTAAACAGTTAATGGTAAAGGAACGAGACAACGTTTACGGAAATGGAGAAATAAAAAGAAAAAAGCAGCATAAACATCGACGACAATTACTGTTACTGAGGCGTTTCTATAACTATTTGTTTGTGTTGTGCTGCTTTCAACTCATGCCACATGCAAACTGCTCCCTAATCACAACAGCAACAACAATAGGTACAGATTGATCTGTTTCTTGTACTCAAACTTACTGCCTAAGCGTGGGTATGGCTCGCTCCTCGTAATCCTCGTAAGAATTACGCGGTGCACTTTTATTTCTCCTCCTTAGGGATCCTTGACGACTGGACATGGGCGAGCTATGTCGTGATGCCATGGGCAGGCGCGGCGACTGAGGCAGCTCGTCGTGGGATTTAGCATGCAGATGCAGTGCAGCAACAGGCGCAACTGTGCCCACCTCATGGCTGGGCGACTTTTCGAGCTGCACACTGTTGGACTTGGGATTGCTGACAGCCTCGGCCAGAGCGTGTGCCACATCCTGAAGACTCGGTGCAGCTGGCAGGCTAGGCTTGCCGCCCGCATAGATCTCGCAGCTCTGATCATTCTGGCTGAGTGCTCCCTCGTTCTCGAGCAGCTGCTCCACTTGGAGTTGCTTGAGCACACAAGCGCGATACATTTCGATCTGCTCCTTGCGCAATTTGGCCGCACTAAAATCTTCCTGTTGCACCGCCTGCCGCTTGGCCAGCGCATAGCGACCCAAGCGCTCGCCCGCCGTTCGCAGTGCCGTCATGCAAAGTTTTAGTTTGCGCGCATATTCGAATCTTTCCATGCTGACTGCCTTAACCTTGCGCTGCTCCAGTTCGCGTATATAGTGGACAATGGACTCCTCCACGTACATGGAAAATAGCAGATCATCGCATATGGAGGCGAGTGCCAGCTCACCCGTCGCGGTGTCTATGGGCGCCGTCTCGCTGGCCACATGCTCGTCGCCTTCACTGAGGGCAGCCGTTTCCAAATCCTCGCCGAGCACATTGACCGCCATCAATGCAATCTGCTGGGTGCTATTCAACTCATTGCAATGAGCGCCAATCAGACGCAGCTTCAAGTGCGTTCCTCGCCTCGGATTCACCGTCACGCTCTGCAACTCGCGTGATTTGTAGTTGGTATTCGCATTGTCGGCGAGCGCGACAAAGCCAAGAAAATCAAAGTACTGTGAGGACGGAGTGCTGGGCATAGACTTTGGGGAGTAGTGTAGCCATAGTTCCACTTTTTCGGCTAAAACAACAAATTTTACATAGTAAAAGAATTCCTCTACAAACAGCCAAACTCACGTATCAAATACTGATGGGCCAAGAGCTGGATGCGATAAATTTTAGCCGGTTGGTGGAAACGCAAGATGATGTCGTGGGTGCTGAGTCTGCTGTCCACGGCACTGCGCCAGCCGTGTACCGTGGGGCCATGTGTGTTAAGTTCGCTGGCCGGGAAGCCGGGGTCCTCGTCTAAAACCACAAAAATTAAACAAAGCGCTGGCTTAATTGATTAACATTAACAGTGTTGGTAAGCAACGAATATTGTGAAATGTGAGGAATCAAATTGAGTTGGCAATGCAAGTTCATTTCGCTTCATAAGTTCAGTTAGTTCAGCAATCATGAACGAACCATTAACTGTTTCTTACTAAAGTAATTATTATAACTGGAATAACAGTTGTAAAAATCTTAGATGAAGTAATTTAAAACTTGATAAACAATTTATAATCTCTTATATGAAGCAAATTGCATTAAATTAAGTGGTTCATTTTAATGAACTATTCAAGTGAAGCATATGACACATCTCTAATCATAACAAATGTTAGCGGCTGTCGACTAGTCAGTCCATGTATAAATTAAACGAAAACAAAAACAAAACAAAACCTCTCCAGAGAGGTCTGAGAATGACGCTATCACACATACCAACAGCAACGATTACGTGGCTGTACATCGTTCTGCCGCTCTTTATACATATGTACTATGCGCAGCTCATTGAGAATATTAACTTAGTCTCGTTTCTAGTCTGCGACACGGCGGAACGTATCATACTGCTTTACGGCTGATTTCAAGATGAAGCAAGCAACAAGCTCGTCATCTGCGTCGTCACCATGGCTGTTACAAATTCAAAGCCTGTTAAACAGCATAAACCATATGCTGATCTTTGTGGTGGGTGCCTTTTTCTTCACGCTCGCCAGGAGTCTGGAATTTCAGGATACGGCCATGCACATGTTTATGACGGGCGTAGGAGTAAGTATTATCTTGAAACTAACTTTTGATAACATAACTCTAAATTAAAATCCCCATTATCATTATTATCATGTCGAAATATTTTCAATAACATAACTGTAAATTTCAACACCCCATAATCATTGTTTTCACATCAATTTTCACTGTTGCTGCTTATCATTGGTTTTGTCACCTTTATACCTTAATACTTTGTTTTTTTTTTTTCAGTTTCATGTACTAATTGCTCAGGCATTGATGTCACACTATAAGGTAAACCGAATTACCCGCTGGCTCTCGCACAAGAACAAATCTCGCTTGCATGGCGTCCTGCAATTGGTCGGTGGTTCGATGGTGCTACTGGGCGCCTTGGGCAAGTTCTCCCAGAAGGATGTGCACTTTAACACTTGGCATGGTAGATTCGGTACGTGTGCGCATACATTTCACACCTCACTAAGCAGTAAACACATCAGTTTAATTGACTTTCAGGTGTGGCCGCTGCCTTTGGGTGCGCTGCGAGCGTTGTTGGCGGTCTGGTTAACTTCTTCCAGCCCAAATTTGCGTTGAAAGTATTTCCACCCTCGGAAATGCGTTTCCGTCATAATCTCTTTGGACTGCTCAGCTTTACGATTGGCATGACGGCCATTTACCTGGGCTACTATTCAAAGTTCTTTACACGTGTCGTTGATCATGAGTTTATACCTGCCCTGATGCTAACCACGGTATTAGTCTACTTCCTGACCATAATTGGGCCGGTGGGGTCGCTGCTAACTAAGCTCAAGTACCGCAGGCAAAAGTCCGCGTAAAAGGGGCTGTTGGCTAGGAATCCAAATTGGTGAAGGTTATGAGGCTACATGAAGGAGAATCCCCTTTCATTGAGTACAATAAAAAATGAATACAAAGTAAACTTTCTAAA
Organism: Drosophila navojoa; assembly: GCF_001654015.2. The sequence continues at coordinate 147,915 of NW_022045973.1, forward strand.
GCGCAACGAAGGCAATTTGAATTGTCAATTGGCTTGGCGCTTCGCGCTTGGCTCGGTGCCAAATAAATTCTTTGACTGCATATTTAATTGGATATGCGTTGCAGACATGCCAGACATATTATGACAAACAGTAATCTGTCAATATAATGAAGATATATGCAAACAATGACCATCATAGATTTCAATTGCATTATTGCAGTCAGTTACTACTTTATGGAGCATCTCAAAATGTATGTCTTATAAAATAAATATGTTTTAATAGTGTGGAATGGTTGCTCTAGATCAATATATATAAATGTATAATTGTAATAAATAAATATTTTTCTATCCCGTGAAATTACTTTTGAATGTTGTTTAATTTGGCGTCGCACTATGCGTATGTGTGATTTTTTATCGATTTCTCAAGTGCAGCCAAATGGCGCGCGATACTCTGCGCTGGGCGAGCGCAGAGCTAATGGTAACTAAAAATAAAAACGTAAAAACAAACAGAAACGAAATTAAATAAAAGTAAATTATTATAATTTGTGAAGGGAAAAACAATTTGAGAATACATAACGTTTTGTTTACCTGAAGCAAAGACCACATTAAATGGAATTTTCTTGGCCATTGTGCAGTCAGTTACACTAAACACACATTTACTTAATTGAAGTCGCTAGGTTGAGCTTTAGCGGCATCTACTTTGCATTTAACACAAACTAAATTAAAATTAAATAGCGGTGCATACCGCCGTATCTGTGGTTACACTGCCTTTGCACAGTTGCAGCTAGTGCAGTTCATTGATAGCGCTGCTATATCGATAAGTAACAGCTGTTTTCGCATTGTGTTAACCAATACTGTTCACTGGAATTCTGTGCAAAACAATCGAGCTAGATCTGTTTAGTGAAAGTTCCAGCTCGTTCTTTAATTGAACGCCACCTTAATGTTTGCTAAATTATTTGTAGAGTAAACAAGACAAAATGCCGTCAAATGGCCATAAATACAGCATTTTGCTGCCCACATATAACGAAAGGGACAATTTACCAATTATCATATGGTTAATTGTAAAATATATGAAAGTTAGGTAAGTTGAATTGCTATCGAATAAGCGAATTGATAAAAAAAAATTGGTTTTCCAGCGGTTACGACTACGAGGTGATTGTGATCGACGATGGCAGTCCAGATGGCACGTTGGATGTGGCCAAGGATCTGCAGAAGATCTATGGCGAGGATATAATTGTGTTACGGCCACGCGCTGGCAAGCTGGGCCTAGGGACCGCCTACATACACGGAATAAAGCATGCGACCGGCGACTTTGTTATTATCTTGGATGCAGATTTGAGTCATCATGTAAGCGTAGATAATGACCCTGCACTGACGTGTGATACTTATATGTGCGTGTGTGTCTCTTTATTTGCAGCCCAAGTTCATACCCGAGTTCATAAAACTACAGGAGTCGGGTGACTACGACATTGTCTCCGGCACTCGTTATGCAGGCAACGGCGGCGTCTACGGCTGGGATTTCAAGCGCAAGCTCATCTCGCGTGGAGCCAACTATCTGTCTCAGGTGCTGCTCCGACCCAATGCCAGTGATTTGACGGGCTCCTTTAGGCTGTACAAGAAGCCGGTGCTCGAAAAGTGCATTTCCAGTTGCGTCTCCAAGGGCTACGTCTTCCAAATGGAAATGCTGGTTCGTGCTCGTCAGCATAATTTCACCATAGCCGAGGTGCCCATCACCTTTGTGGATCGCATCTATGGCACCTCCAAGCTGGGCGGCACTGAGATCATTCAATTCGCTAAGAATTTGCTCTATCTTTTTGCCACCACCTAAACCCGAGAGAGAGAGAGACGCCAGAATTGATCGGAGAACCATGAGAATTAACAACAATAAAGCTAGATGACTTAATGAATCTTTAATTTATAATTTCTTTTTGGTTATTTCTTTAGCCTTTTGTACATCTGGTAAGTTTTTTTTTTCAAGAATTTTACATACAACTAATGAATTATGCATGAGAAGATTTTATATGTGATATTTATATAATTCGGAATTATAATTTCTTTGCATTTCTTTTTGTTTGTTTTTTTTTTTTCATAAATGTATTTTTAATTTGAATAATGATATCTAAGTTTAATTGATTCAGGCAGCTGTATCAACTTTTAATTACTTAAGTTAAAAACTTTGTGCTGGTTGTCGGGATTGCCATACAAGGTGACACAGTCGTCCTCGAGGGCATTGGCCGAGCTGCCTCCATAGTTCTTCAATGCGAGCGTTAGCAGATCATTGCGATCCACAAGGGCGAGCACAACATATGCACCGTTTGGCAAAATCTCGCAGGTGCTGATCTTCGCGGGTGGCTTATAGACGGCCAAGGACTTAGCTGTGAGCCAGATGATACAAAATAGCATAAGAATTCATTGAGAGGCTAGATGTACTTTCACCCACCTGTGTTCAACTCCCACAAGCGTATTGCACTGTCGCGTCCCTCCTTGTCGAAGGACAACAGCACTTTGCCCAGTGGGTCCAGTTTCAAGTACGTGACGGGCGCATTGTGTCCAATGAGCGTGCACTTGCAGTTGCCAGTGACCAGATCCCATATCAATATCTTGGCATCCTCCAGACCAGCGATGACGCAGGCATTCAGCTGAGAGATAGCCAGAGATACTGTGTTGCAGCTGGGCTTCCACTTCTTGAACAAGGTGCCGCTCTGCAGGTCGTAGACCACAATGAAATTTGGCGTTGTCGGTTCGTTTAGCTCCTTGGCCACCACGCACACATAGGACCCCTCATGGGTAATGGCCGATAATGATGTGACGAAATCGTGATGGGGAATCCGGAGATCGTAGAGCAGTTTACGCTGCGATAAATGCCAGACGAGCAATGGGAATGGCTTCTGCGTCTCATCGCCGCAAACCAAAATTCTACAGAATTCAAATATTTGAATGAGTCGAATGCTAAGTCGGAGTATTTCTTGGCTTGCTCACCGTCCGTCGCCCGAGACGAGCAACGAGTTCAGGAACCGATCCTCGCCCGCTTTGAAGGTGGTCACACAATCACCCGACTCCAGATTCATCAGATTCACATACATGCGGTTGCGTGAGAGACAAACCAAATGATTCTGATCGTGCAGGCCGAAGTAGGGCATCTTCTGGTTCATGACGCCCTTCAGTGTGACCTGCGAATGGTGCGAAGATTATAATAATTAATAATAATGATATCGAATCTATGGTTAACCATACCTTAAACTTGCCCTCGTCCAGGTTGATGACCCGAATCTCGCGACGACACAGCACAGCCGCCTCGTAATTGCCCACTGGACACATGGCTGTGGGCTGCTGAATGCCCTGGAGCTCGCGTATGCGACAACAGTTCTTCACATCCCAGATGCAAATCTCAGCGCGCTCGGTGCACAGCGACGCCACATAGCAGCCCGGCTGCGGCAGGTTCATCAGCACATCGTAGCCCCTGACAGCTGGTGTGGCATTCGATTCGGCAGCGTTGGCCTCATCGTCCTTGGCATCCAGATCGGCATTGAGTATCTCAAGAAAGGCGAACTCCAGCTCATTTGTGTACTCCCACCAGGAGCGTATTTTCTCGTCGTCCTTCAGGCTCTCGTCGTCCTTGAAGCGCGTCTTCAGATAGTACTTCATAAGCGTATAGAACTGTTGACCATCGTAGCTCAGCTCGTGGAGGTAGCGCACCAGAAATTGCTTCAAGAAATTTATATGTACATAGCCCGTAGAGCCCTCGCTTCCCGCCAGCCACTCGGCATGCAGAATGTCATGCATCAGATGCGCCGGACCCGTGGCATGCACCTTGTTGGCTATCCACTGCAAGTCCGTAAAGTAGAAGCAATTGAAGAGTATGTCGATCTTATGCGGCGCCGGCTTATCCTCGATCACCGCACAGAAATGATGATAAGGCAGTTTTAAGTACTTCTGATAGTTGTAGCTGAAGGGTGAAACACTTTAGTTACGGCTTATGAATATTATTGAGTTTGTCTTACGTTTTGACACCGGCGCTGCCTTTGAACTCGCTCTCCTGGCGATCGAAGTAGTCGCGCAGCGCTTCATGTACCAGCCACTGCTTCTGCGCATACCTCGACAGGACGGCGCGTCCAAAGCTCCTGTCCGCTATTCTAATATTTTTCAGATTTAAAAGCATTGGTCCCATCAGCCAGCAGAACTTGGACCAAATCTTGAAGACGACCTGCGCCTCCAGTTGTGTGATCTTTTGAAAAACGCCCAAGCAGTCGCTCTCCCGTATGCCCCACGGCGACAGTCGCACAATCAACAGCATCAGCTCCACCTGATCTGCCGCGAACTTCGTCTCCAGCACCTGTAATATCTTGCTGGATATATCCCCGATCTCGCTAATTGGCTGCGCCACATGCCCCAGCCAGGCGAGCCACCACAGCGACTTGGCATGGTAGGGCGTCTTGCCGTGCAGCGACTTCCAATCGTCGGGCAGCTTCAGTGCCCCGTTTGCTGCATAGAAATCGCCGCCGCCGGAGCTGAGTATGTCGTGCCATTGGCGCTCGGTGAACTGGCGCAGACGTAGGAAACAGCGCTGTGGAATGCCCAGCTGCGCCAGCGCCGCGAGCATATCAAATGAATCGCTCTCACCCTCCTCGTCCTCCCGCTCGCTGACCGTCAATATCAGCTTGCCGCAGCTGCCCAGCTGCAGCGGCAGCCAATCGAGCGCCGCATCCCGTTGCAGCTCATCCAATCCGTCAATGATGAGCACAAAGAAGCGCTGTTGTCTACCCAAAATCGCTTTGATCACGCCAGCATACGCCTCCAGGATCTGTAAGGAACCTTGAAATGTTAAACTCGAATTTGTCATCAAATTCGCTCGACTTACGTGTGGCACCTGACACTGCTGACCCGTCTCCAGCACCGACATCTGATTGGCTATCGATCCTAACAGCGAAGTGATGTCTGAGGAGCGTGCGCTCAAATTGGCATATCTAAGAAGGGAATAGATTAATCGTTAAACTTTCTCAGGCTGAGGATCCTATCAAGCATGTCTGCTCAGCTTTATAAAGGAATTCCCAATTTCGGTAAGCTAGCTTATGTAACACT